>JAGFPH010003787.1:81625-111738 GCA_018207615.1 Philaenus spumarius
TTTTTTTTTTTTTTTTTTTTTTTTTTTTTTTTTTTGACTTAAAGGTTAGAATTGTTTTAAGCTTGAAATCAGCTGACCCGTGCTAATATTTCGCGAGTTATGAGTAGGCCTACAAAACAGTACTTACCTGATTTGTATTTTGTATTTACATACATTTTCCTATAAAAAAAAACACAATTAACAAAAATACCGAGTAATGCTCGGTCGCCCAGGTACTGTTTATTAAATCAAGAAAAAAATATGTAGTAGCCTAAATCAAGTTAAATATGCACGATGTTTTTAAATTTGATAATAAAAGTTGGTACCCAATTTTATTTAACACGTTCACTGCTACGCAAATTTAGTATTTCCTATGCTAGTAGCTGAACTTTTATTTTTTATGTATAAAAAAAGTAGAAATTACTTTATTTTTTATTTTTGAACCTTTCTACGTAATTAATCACTAATATTTTAAAGCGGACGTACATGTGCATAGGCTTATAATTGACGCAAAGCTCTGTGTATTGAAAATTCTCCCAATACGGGAGTTGGCGTGAAAAGCACGCAATGCACAGTATATTGAAAATACTCACAACACGAGGGTTGGCGAAGCACGCAATGCATTGTGTCTGGAAAATACTCCCAATAAAGGGGTTGACGTGCGAAGCACTGTGTATTGAAAATACTCCCAATAAGATGGTTGGCGTGCGAAGCACGCAATGCATTGTGCATTGAACATACTCCCAATACGGGGGTTGGCGTGCAATGCACTGTGCGTCGTCCGCTTCTCATAGTGTTCAGTGTCAAGCTCATATGTGCGGCCTTAGCAGTGGACGTGTTATATCAGCAGCCTTCCTGTATACTGCCCCCCCCCATAGTTACGCTATCCTCCTATTTTTTATTTTTAATACAGAATTATTAATTTTGATATTTACCAACTTATAACTTATTTTCTTTTGTGTTACTAAAACGTTTCTCATTTCCTGAACAAAACTTGTAAAATTTACTCTGATTTAACAGTATTATTTATATTAGTACTGTTTTTAAATAAAATATTTCAACGTCCTGTACAGTCCAGGACAGATACATTTTAAATATATTTCATCCAAGGCGACTATAAAGTATAGGAGCGCAGAGGGTACATGATCACTCCGCATCGCAATATAAAATAACATTTGATTTAGTTTACAATGCGTTTAATATAATAATTTATATAAAAAAGTTGAATAGCACTTTGGCGACAAAATCACACTAATTAATGAAACCCCGAACCACAAAACCAATAACTGGACAACTTTATGGAAAGTTATGTTTGTTGATCTACACTGTTAAATTTTATTTTGAGAATTATTTTGTTTTAATTGTTACCTAGTCCGAAAGGGAATTTATTAGTTTAGACCTTTTTAATTTTTATATTATATTTGTTTGTGAAATTTACGTTTTATAGTTTGTTGGTTTTATTTTTAAAACTAGGGAAGACCCCTGCGTGCCCCGCACGCCAACCCCGTTGGACCTTTCTATACACATATGTTATGTTTTTTCTACAATAAAGGTTAGGATTAATAATAATTTCAAAGCTAAGATGGTAAATAACGTTAAACGTCCAAATCAAATTATTTTGTATATTTTGTACCATCAGTCATAATAAAGTTTAAAAAAAGCAGCAATACTCAGGTCTACACTTAAACAAAACTCTACCTAAAAGTTAGAAATAGAAATAATTGTTTCTAATTTTGAAATTAGCTGTTAGTGTTAATATTTGAGCAAACAGCTGACTGCTGTACTAAAACTAAACATATGTAATAATTATTTACTATGAAGCTCTCTTTCCATACAATATGTAAAAAAGTTTGTGTTGTTTTTACTTCAAGAGATGTCGCTGTTCACAAAAAAAACCCAACTTAAATGTTAGAAATACAAATAAATAATAGAAATCAGCTGATAATGGAAATATTATAGGAAACAGCTGACTACTGTTATTATTGTAGTCAATAAACATACGTAATGGCGCTTACATTTTGTTAAATATAGAGTGTATTTGTTGTTGTTTTTATGTTAAATAGATGGTGCAGTTTTTCAAAAAAGTATATAAAAACACTCTTGTATTAAAATGAAAGTTTGTATCAAAATTTCAAAGCAATCGGTGAAGAACTTTCGGAGATTATCGATTTTGAACAAACGCACATTTACATTTTTATTTATATAGTGATGTTATATTTTATAGTTTTGTTTTACTATGTATTTGAAGCAATTGTTTGTTTTTTAATTTATTTTGTTAGGCCTAAAATGTATATTTATTTTTTACTAAAATTGTATTTTATTTGGTTAAATCTTTGGTTTATTTCTCGATTGTTAAACATCTGTGTTACTAATTTGTTTATTCATACTAACATTGTTTATTCATAATTTTTGAATTTAAATATTATTTTAATTACCAGTAAGTTCCCGTGAAAAATCACAGGCTGATTAATTAGATACACATCACAAATACATAATTTAAAAAACAAACTATTTAAAAACAACATTGAGGACTACTTATCTAAGGATTAGGGCTTACCTAACTATGTCGTTGGTGATTTTTAACTCGGTAAATGTGTACAATAATAAGGATTATAAAACTGTACGCCTATTTGTTAAACATTTTTATTTTCATACTTTATTATAAATATTTAAAGAAAGATAAAAAATACTGCCTTTTAATTGCTTTCATTTTCATATTGATAGATCAAATGATCAATGAAATTTATAATCGATTATGTTTCTATGTTTTACGAAAATGTACGAATGTTTCCGAAGCTAAACGAATATTTAAATTTGTATAAACATATATATGGAGGATAAAAGGTTGTATTTATATACAGTTTATAACCTCAAAGCAAATATTATAACGTATATTCTAGCATACTCTATAACTTCTATAACTCAAATTTAAAAAAATCAACTTCACAAGAAATAATAACGATTGGAGTTGTAAACATAACCTCAAACTATAATCTGCAATAGGTTTGTTTAAGAATTACAGATGACGGGTGAAATCAGCTGTTATGTTACTACGGACTTTCACTCGCTTTTTTATAGGAGTTGATTTGTTATATTTAAGTTAGTATCCTTAATATTAGAAATGTATAGCGTAGCTCCTCAAACCAAGTCTCGCTGTGATTGGGCGTAAACGGAGAGGAGTGGGGAGAGCGAAGTAACCTTAATATTGTAGTTCAGCAGTGTTAAAACCCTCTGAGGATGACTATGTCATCAAAATGTACATCAGCGTAGATCATTAAACATAACTTTCCAGTTGATCAGTTATTAGCGAATTTCCATAGGAAAAATGAGCTATTGCAGTGGCATTTATGGTGAGACCCAAGGTTTTGGGGGGTCATTAAAATTCATATATATATATATGTATATATAAATATATATATGTATATATAAATATATATATGTATATATAAATATATATATGTATATATGTGTTCGCACTCTAGCGGCCGCATTTTAAGTCCGATTTGGTCCAAATTTGGTACACGTGTTGGTTGTCTATGTCTCTCGGACGAGTTCGTTAGCCAAAAAAATCCAACAAACGGAAGTACGTTTTTTGTCCTGAAGTAAAAATTTTTTTAGATTTTTACTATGAGAATTAATTTTTAACTTCCCGCTATTGAAAATTTTCTAAAATCGGGAAGTTATTGGTTTCACCCCGTTTTTCGAAAATCGAGTATTCATCAGATCTCGACGTTTTGAGGTCCTAGGAATCTTCCCAGACCACTCCCGAGAGGGTGTCACCCTGCCTGTATTTATGTATTTGTGTGTGTGTGTGTGTGTATGTGTGTGTGTATGTAAGTATGTGACCCGCTTATAACTTTTGAACGGCTTAACCGATTGGATCCTACCAAACGGCGTTCTAAAGAGTTCCTTAAACTTAGATTTCCTGAAAATTTCAACTAATTCGGACCGGTAGGTTCTGAGAAATTTCGAAAAAACTAAGAAATAAAATTATTTCAAATCAGGTTTTTTTGGAATAACTTTTAAATGGCTTTACCGATCAATTCCAAAATCTAATCAGCTTTTAACCTTGAAAAGCGACGTCGATCGCTACCAGTCCGGTCAAAATGGGTTAATTCGTTCGTGAGATATCGTGAACGAAAGAAAATAAAAAACACGAAAGTGTTTTTTCTCAATTTCTCCGAAATTTTTCATCAGAAAAATTTTTGTTGTCGATTCTTTCAATGGACTCGAAAAACTGCATCGATTGCCGCAAATCGCATAAAAATCGGTTTATTCATTCGCGAGATATCGTGAACGAAAGAAAATAAAAAAAAAGTGTTTTTCCTCAATTTCTCCGAAACTTTTCATCTGAAAAATTTTTGTTGTTGATTCTTTTAATGGACTTAAAAAACTGCATCGATTGCCGCAAATTGCATAAAAATCGGTTGATTCATTCAAAAGTTATGGCAGTTCAAAATTTCCAAAAATAGTGTTTGTTATAATTAAACTTAGCGGGAAGTTACATGGATGGCCTTTAGGGTCAACCGTTTTCAAAAAAATTTTTATTGGTTTTTCGAAAAATATAAATGTAGGATGTTATTCTGCACATTTTGTTTTTGTACGCGACTTTATAGGTCGCTTCGTAATACCATAAAAGTACCCGGTTCGAAGACAAGTGGTGCAAACTCGCGAGGCCGCTAGGAGGAAACAAATTCTACTAATATATTGCGTACACACAGACAGCTGTTCAACGCCTTCGTGAGTAGACCTATTTCCCAAATTGTTGGTTGAAACTCTAAAACATAGGCATATAAACTTAATTTTGGAAATTCGCTCAACTCACGTCAGCGGTCCAGCTGCGTGGTCGAATTATTGTTTCTTGTTTTGTGGTTCGGGGTTTCATTATACTTATAACTTATAAACACATCTTTAATCAACGCAAGAGCCTATTTAAGGTTTTATTTGGTGTGTTTAATGTTTACTGGCGAGAGTTTTCGAGAACAACGAGTAATATTCATATTCTCTGAACAATAGTTAGTAGAAGCTGTCAGAATTTAAATGCATAACTGAAAAAGTGTAAGCTACGATATAAATTTTGTTTAAGGAATCGTCATTTCATATTCTTTTTCGCATTGGAATAAACAATTTCATAAACATACTTTGTCTCTACTGCAAATCTATATGCAATCTATACACAATTTTCAATAGAGACCAAACAATGTTTAAGAGTCAAATAGATGGAACTGTTAAAACCACGTAACGGGCAATATTCACTGCAACAAAGTGTAGTCAGTAAGTAATTTGCATGAACAACATTAAGTCGGACGCTGTTTTACTCTGTTCGATAATTTTGTCAGTTATACCATTCGATAGGAAATTAAACGATCTATGTATAAACAGTAAAGATTTGTATAAAAAAACAAACTGTAATTGATTTTTTTTGGGGGGGGGGTTTAACGCCCTGCAGTTTCGCACTTAAGGCTAATGAAGACGGGACCTACAGTTTTACGTGGAATCCGAACCACATCCAACGATGTCTGTTAAGAAACCATTTAGAAAATAATTATTCGGGGTCAATGGGAATTGAACCCGGGACTTTTCCATTGATGGTTGCCATGACGATTGATAAAGCATTGACGCCTTAGCAACTACGGCCATCGTGGCCTCTAACTGCAATTGAAAGATTAAAATTATGTCTGTATGTTGCCGTTAAGGCTGGTAAAAGAATTGAAGAAAAGGCGTGATGAAGTTCGTTACTGACGGGGGTCCCACGACTGCACACATTTACTTTTTATTTTTGATAATGGGTTCTTTTTGGTAGGACCCATATTTTCCGAGATATTTACCAAAAATCAAAGGTCAAATATTTTGTCACATCCGCTCACTACCTGTAGATCAGGAATTTTGATAATATTATGTCCATTATTAGACTTTCCCGAACAATACTTCAACGTTTGAAAACTGTCGGATTTCAAACCGTATATTTTTCTAATTTGACTGGGCCTATAGGAACTTATTTACCGTAACTCAGTAAACACGTAGGTGAATTAATCGACATTTTTTAAATACCCTCCCTGTATGTACTTTTGAAAGCATTTTTAAGACGCTTTGTTGTACAAAGAAACTATAAAGGGATAAGAGGTCTTTGAAAACAACATTGCTCTGCATAACAATGAATTGTTGCCAAGGGTTGTTTACTTGGGACTAAGAGAATATAAAACGGAAATAAGTCAACATCAAGTATTTGAAATATCAATATGTCAACAGAATGCCAGCAAGGATCGAAAATGTAAAACAATTAATTGTATAAGGCCTACAATAACAATAATTCGATTATGCAGCTGAACCGCTGACGTGAGTTGAGCGAATATCCAAATTAAGTTTATATGTTTTAGGGTATATAAATATTTGGGAAATTGGTCTACTTAAGAAGGCGCTGAATAGCTGCCTACCTGTTCAAAATATACCTATATGAGAATCTTCGAACTTCATCCTTGTATATTTTAAATACTAGCTGACCCGTATTCTGACCCGTAATTGTATTCTTTTTAAGTGTTCAGTCAGTCAGTGGTATTTGGCTTTTATATATCTTAAATAATTAGCCCAATAATTGGTGTTTTAGTTCATTGTAGGCCTAACCTAAAATTATTTTAAGTTTTTGATCCAAATCAGTTGTTGATCAAAATCAGCTGTTTTAAGCTTTTCATACGAACAGCTGTTTTTTGTGCCCCTGATAAAATCAAAAGAAATCTTTCTTCTTCTTCCTTAAGATTGACCTTCCATAAGATTAACATTGAAACTTTGAGGGCCACTGGGGCGTAGCCCTAATGTCCTAGGACTTCGGTAAATGGCCTAAAACCTTCCCAGGGTTAACCTGTGTTACTATGCAAAATTTCAAAGCAATCGGATGGACGGTTTGGTAACGCATAAAAAACAAACATACAAACAGACAAACGTACAAACAGACAAACGTACAAACAGACGGACATACATTGAATTTTATATATATATAGATTAAAAGTGTCAGATATATGTTAAAAAACAAAAAGATATTAAATGTAAATACACTAGTAATAAAATATATGAACATAATTATTTTATTTTATTAAAACTGTAAAACCTAACTTGCAAAATGCGTGTTGCCAAAAATGTGAACTCAATATACTATCTGCTTCTAAAGTGGGAATTTTTTTAAAGTGGAAAATAAGGAATTGTTTGGAAACGAAGTGCTTGTGAACTTATGTTCGTATAAACTGATTTCGTTTCTAAGCTGGAACCTACACAAGTGTGTAGCAAACTGGACCAACGTCTTTAACCACTGCGCCACCATGTTCTACTGAAACCAGTTTCTCTCTTCCTCCATTTCCAAAAGTAGAGGTTCAAATATTGTACAAACTAACAATGTCACATAATTATATACTTTTACTATGCACGTATATTTAAATAAAAATATCAAGACCTACGCTATTTTCTTTTTAACACGTTCACTGCTACTCAAATTTCGTATTTCCTATGCTAGGAGCTGACCTTTTATCTTTTTTTAATTTCTAGCCTAAATGATTATAAATTACTTTATTTCTTATTTTTGAACCTTTCTTCGTAATAATCACTAATATTTTACAGCGGACGCACAGGTGCGTCCATAGCACATAGGCTTAAAATTGGCGTATTGAATTGCCTACACGCAATGCTCTGTGTATTGAAAATACTCCCAATACGGGGGTTGGCGTGCGAAGCACGTAATGCACCGTGTATTGAAAATATTTGTCCTCTCCGAATTAATTATTGGAATTTGTTATTTTGATAAACACAATTATTAAAACTCCTGAGACAAAATGTAAAGGAGATACCCATCTCGACTACCAGCACTCCGTCGGGAATATAGGTACTAGTGGTTCGTGATTCCGCTAACAATCAATACTCATTTAAAGGGAAATATATTTTAGATTCATGTCAAACAACTAAGTCTCTCAGGGTGAAAGTTTACCCCCCCCCCTCCCCCAAAGTAAGAAAGCTGTTCCCTAAAGTACATAAATATTTCAAAAACTTGTGCTAACTACGGCTGAATCATTGTCACAGATCGTGTACCCTTGTGATTACTACATTGCACGAAAATTAGTTCTCTTACTGTCGCTTAAAAACCAGTCGACTGATTGGTTACGTTGTTTAGTGAGTATTTGTACCTACATCATATAATTTGAACGGGAGAGTAAAATTATGTGAAAACAGTCACCTATCTGCCTAAATATTACAGATCAACCAAAAGAACTTTAAAAGGGCTTCAAGCTAGTTTGACAAGTACTGAAATGTATAAACTGGTAAGATCCCGTGAAAAATCACGTGCAGATTAATTTTATTGGAGCAGGATTTTTGGGATGAAGAGTAATATTAATATTTTCAGAGCAATAGTTATTGTAAGCTGTCAGTTAAAATTTGAATGCAAACTGAAAATATGTAAGGACCACAGGTTGTGATACGCGGGAATTTGATGTGAAACATCTATTGGCGCGCCTTGGCAGTAAAATTGGCCCATATGCCGTCACGGCAAACGGCATGATACTTTCTTATGCCGTCATACCCACTCTATGCCACCGCTCTCGACTCCCTAGTGGGTGTGTGCGCGTATACTATATACACTTCGTCGCTTCTCTGTATGATCTGCATACTAAATCTATCCGACTACAGAATACTTGACACGTTTACAGATTTAATGTTATTTTATAAAAAATAAACTACAGTATTATAAAATTGTAAATACAATTAATTGGTTCAGTTGTTGCTATATTATATTTTATTGCAATTAAAATAATCAGTATTTGATAAAATTATATTATATTTTATGAATTATTGTATCTACAATTGTATAAAATGTCTAGGGGAGACCCCTGCGTGTTTCGCACGCCAACCCCCGATGGAACTTTTTAAAAACATATGTTACGTTTTATTTATAATGCCTTTTATATATAAAACCCAATATAAACCCATTTTTGGGAATGGCAACTCTTAAATTATTGCTTTTTTTCAACTATAAACTAATTTTGCTCGGTAACCATTGATAGAAAAAAATGTTAAATACAATAGTTGTAGATAATTGAATTCCACACTAACGATTTTTCATCGAATTTAAGATCTGATCTTTCGTTTTAACGCTAAAGCAAAAAATATAAAGCCATTGCAAAACCGTTTTTGGGAATGACAACCAAAAACTACCCCTAAAAATTTGAATATAAAAATGAAATTTCTTTAGTTTTCCTATTTACATCACAAAGTATACACATAAAAAAATTTCATCTCTCTAGTTTCATGGGAAGTGGGAGAATTAGTGATGATCAGTGAGTGAGTGAGTGAGTGCTTTGCCTTTTATATATATAGATTATTATATTATATTTTATATATTATTTAATTACAGAATATATATACAGTATTTATAAAAAGAAAAATAATATTCTGTAGCTGCATTGTATAACAGTCTCTATTAAAAATAATTTACGTTTTTTCTATTGATTAATATAAATATTCTGCATTTATTATTATTAAAATAATAAGAAAAATATATTGATTTTATTAACAAACACTATTAAAAAAAAGTATCAATATTTTGTTATTGGGTTTTATTAATTATAAATTATAATATTAACTTAAATGATTCTCATCTGCTGGGCGTCCCGTGCCGGCCAACTTTAAAAAAAAAAAATTAACTGGGTGTGCTTAAGACCACACGTTGGAAGTGATAACTTCTATGACTACGGGGATTTTTAACTCGGTAAATGTGTACAATTATAAGGATTATAAAACTGTAGACCTATTTGTTCAAATTGTTTATTTATATCCGTTATTATATATTTAAAGAAAGGTAAAAATATTATCTTTTAGTTACCTTTTATTTCATATTGATAGATCAAATGATTTAGAAGTTGTTAATATTACAGTAAAGAAATTAATAATCAAATATGTTATACAAAGATGTACGAATGTTTGCGAAGTTAAACAGTAGGTATCCTTCTTTAAATTTGTATAAACGAATATATTGATGATCAAAGGTTAGTTTTATATACAGTTTATAACCCCAAAGCAAATCTTATAACGTGTAGAAGCCCATATAACTTATAGTTATAGAAGCCTACATTAGTTGTATAACTAATATATAAGAAAATTAACATCACAAGAAATTTTAATGGTTGAAGTTGTAAACATAACCCCAAAATATAATCTACGCTGGGTTTTGTTTAAGAATTACAGATGATGGGCGAAATCAGCTGTTATATTATATTAACTAATTCTTATGTGTTAATTTGATTGCTATGCTAATAAATGTAAATAATGTATTAATAATATTCCCTCTCCACGATCTGACTTGTGTCCAAACAAAAGCGTGACGCGAGATCTCGCGAGAAATCTGGCGTGATGCGAGATCTCGCGGGAAATCTGGCGTGATGCAAGATCTCGCGAGAAATCTGGCGTGCCGCGAGATCTCGCGGGAAATCTGGCGTGATGCAAGATCTCGCGAGAAATCTGGCGTGACGCGAGATTTCGAAAACATAGCCAAGTCGAAAGTGCCCAACGGGCCAATAGAAGTTATCACTTCAAAAAAGAATCGTTCTTTCATAAATGCTTTGCATTAAAATAACAGAAACATACCATGCCTCTACAGCAAACCTATAAGCTTTACACAATTTTAAATTTCCGCCAAGGAATTGTTGAGTGTCAAACAATGATGGTAACTGTAAAACCGCATGCATTAGTTTGACGGGCTCACATATTTTACCCCCACCCTGCCTCGCTCAATATCTATCAATCAGGACTTTTGATATTATGCCCATTTTTAACCACCCAAACAATACTACACGTTTTTAAAACTTTCCGATTTCTAATCGTAAATTTTCCTAATTTGAGGGGAGGATACCCTGAATTTTTTCCGTTGATTGCTGAGTACATTTTCAAAAAATCCGTTTTATTCTTTTAATTAACGTATGATATAAATAGTAGAAAATAATAAACTTGATTAATTTTTTACTCAATTGCAAAAAGAGATATTGGAAAAAACCTTTGCAATCAACACTCGCAATTTATTTTACCTTAAGAAAAAAAATACTACTTTCGTTTTTTGACGAAAATAACACAAAAATATGCTTAAAAGTGAAGGTATGGTTAGGTTACTTTAGCGTTGAAATTGGTTGCCGACTTCGCCGTTTTGAATTTAGGGAGCCGAGCCTTAACTGGGCTACTTAATATAGGAACTTTTTTACCATGAATAATGTAGTAAGCACTCAGGTGACAATTATTAGTCAACATTTTTTAAACACCCTGTGTGTACTGATTTAAAGCATTTTTAAGACGCTTTGTTGAACAAAGAAGCTATAAAGGGATAAGAGGTCTTTGAAAACAACATTGTGCTGCATAACAATGAATTGTTGCCAAGGGTTGTTTACTTAGGACTAAGAGAATATAAAATGTAAATAAGTCAACATCAGGTATTTGAAATATCAAGGGGTATTGTCAACAGTCAGCAACGATCGCGAATGGAAAGCAATTGTATAAGATCTACTAATAGCAGAACAATAATTCGACCTCGCAGCTGAACCGCTGACGTGAGTTGAGTGAATTTCCAAATTAAATTTATATGTTTTAGGGTTTCAACCAACTATTTGGGAAATTGGTTCAATCACGAAGGTATAATTATATATACATGTGTAGAATTTGTCCGAACCTCATCCTTCAACCCTCTCACGCTGCTTAGTTCAGAAGCTCTTACCAAGGTAAAATTCCATACGTGGATTTGAACCGGGTATTTTACGTTTTGGTCGATATTTGGGTAAACACAGACGGGCTACAAGGTCATGTAAAAACTAAATGTGCAGAATAACGTAATATATTTAGTTTTTTAGATAAAACTCAAAAAAAATTTCATTCTAATAAAAAATCCCAAAAGATTGTTACTTCCTGTCAAAAAACGTACTTTCGGCTGTGGGATGTTTTGACTAACATTAGAGTTCATTAATTATTAGATTTATGACTTACCGTCTTCAATATTCCATTATCGTCGCTAAACGACGGCCGTTTTGGCTATTCAACCATTTTCAAGTTTATTTTCAGGTTTCCCTTCGTCATTTACACAAACAGTTACACAACGATTACACAATAAATAAATAAAAACACACTTACACGCCCGTATTGCTTAGACTAATTATTACTTGTGAGCGACTACATACGCCCATTGTATGGATAACCTAATAGAACTCCGATCCAATTGGATCCAATGCACTATTTCAATCCACTGGAAATTTGACGGTAGTGGCGCGATCTATGGGGGAAACGACGGAAGTGGTGTGTAGCACCAATGCCTTGAACGATTTCTCCCTAGTGCTACCTTGCGGCGCGATCATGCAATATTTTCCCGACAACCTTGTTCTCGCCACACAGCCGCCGTATGCATGCATGATCTATTTTATTATTCATGATGTACGATACGACGCTGTCCAGGGACGCATTGATGGTATACAAGTTAATCGCCTGGAATGGATGATGGGTTATCAACATGTGTCAATATGGTGTCGAATAACGCGTTAGGTTCGAAGTTTTGGGTTAATTTAATAACTTGCTATTATCTATTTTACAGTTCTTGTATATTTCGAACTGTTCTAGCGCGTTCATCAACTTTCCCTTTTTACAACGATGTAACATTTTGAGAGTACCGTCTATGCTGGAGTAACCATGATCATTCTGGATAATATTTTCGGCAAATTTTGACTAGGTTCTTGTGAGATTCGCACTTTGTTTGGCCGACGGAAGGTGATCTTCCTGTTTGTCCTATATATATTTTTGGACAATCGCGACATGATAATTGATATACTCCTGTGCCTTCAAATGTGTCTTTTAATTGCTTGTATTACTTAAGTAACCCTTCAAATTATTTTTAGTTTTATAAGCGACCTTACAGCCATGTCTGTTGAGGATATTTCCAAGTGTGTGTTCAAGCGGCTTGTAATAGTTAAACACCATAAATTTCATTTTCTTTTTTGCGATAATTCTTTAACTTTTGTTTCTTGAGTAATCCATCTATAATTGAAACGTTGTAACCATTACTGGCGGCAATGCATTTAATTGTTTTGAGCTCCTCTTGAAAGTCTGCTTCTGTTATGGGAATATTTCTTAAGCATGTAATATTGGATGATCGGGTGAGGGGTGGATTGTATGATCAGTGTGAGTCGGCTTCCTGTTAATTTGGAAAAGGTGTCTTCCGTCTAATTTGGTTATTGTGGTTAAAAATTTGAAAATGACTGAATAGCCGAAACGGCCGTCGTTTAGCGACGATAATGGAATATTGAAGACGGTAATTCATAATTCTAATAATTAGTGATCAATAGTCGGAATGGCGACGAACAATAGAGTTCAGTTGTTACAGTGCTAACGGTTATATAAATATATACAATGTTTAATGACTCCCCAAAACGTGTTCTGGGCACCATGATCGTTACTCATTGATCACTCCCGACCTTTAGTCTCACCATAAGGGTCATTGCAATAGCTCATTTTTTTTATAGAAATTCGACAGTAAAAAACATTATTAGAAGTATTATCAACATTCTCTAAAATCTTATTTTATAAATTTACAAATGTCCGTCAGAATTATCAGAGTAATCAGGTTACAAACGTTGGCAAAATGATATGTATAGTATTTTTTTAATTATCATTATATTAACACTTGAACATCGAAAATTGAAGTATAGTACATTTTTTAGTATTTATATAAATAAAAATGTAAGTGTGCGTTTGTTCAAAATCGATAACCTCAGAAAGTTCTTCACCGATTGCTTTGAAATTTGGACACAATATTCCATTCGAATCCACGAGTGTTTTTATATACTTTTTGAAAAACTGTAGCATCTAATAAACACAAAAACAACAAAAAATAGGCTCAATATTTAACAAAAATGCAAGCGCCATTACGTAATGTTTATGGACTATAATAATAACAGCTGTTGTCAACTTTTTCCTTTAATATTTCCATTATTATTATTATTATTATTTCAAACTTCAAACAACTATTATATAATATTTGGATTTCTATCTTTTAAGATAGGTTTTTGTGAACAACGACATAGGCTATAATTCATTTCGATAAAAACCTTTATTTATTTCAATATTTGTAAATTTAGTCGGAAAAAATGCTTAGGCTAGGCCTAGAATGATAAACCAACACATGTATTTATATTTATTACCATAGCAACCAATTAAATAAAATAACATAATACAGCTGTTTGCTCCAATATTTCCATTAACAGCTGATTTAAAAATTTGAAGCAATTATTTTTGTATTTCTAGCTTTTAGGTTATGGTTTTAAAGTGTACACCTGAGCCTTGCTGGTTCTTTTCACCATTATTATAACTGCTGTTAAAAAATATAAGAAATAATTTGATTTGAACATTTAAAATTATTTACCATCTTAGTTTTGAGGTTATTTATTAATCCTACACCTTTATTATAGATAAAACATAACATATGTTTTTAGAAGGGCTGGGGGGTTGGCGTGCGGAGCACGCAGGGGTCTCCCCTAGTTTATTATAAAAGGAAATGAATGATACTTATAACTCGAAAGGTACTGCGGCCATAGATTTGCACAAAAAAATAATGTGTGTATGTTGCCGTTAAGTCAGGTAAAAAAAAAAAAAATAAACTAGACCTAACATAAAGTTGTAATGCTAAGTTGGTTATCAGAATCAGCTGTTTTATCTGATATTCTAGTCAGTTGGTTGATATAGCAATGAATATAAAATACTCACGGTTTTATATTTTTCACACTCGCATTATTTTCAAAATAAATGAATTCAAACGAACAATTAAAATGAAAGACCACATTCATGGCTGCATGAATTAATATCACAAGACTTCCTTGCACACGAAATATTTTAAAAATATATAAACAAAATACTAGCGTTATTTTCATTTCTTTCAAGTTGAATTATCCATTACATTTATTTACTTTTAAATTATTCTACAGTTTAATAGTTGAATAGTTTACTTCTAAGAAATTTCATAGGTTTACTAAATATTTATCATTAATTCCATCAAGCTTCCTCTTTACCCTTTCCCATTATTTTCCTCACAGCGTCAAGATACGAACTAAGAATTTTCATATAAATCAACACCAATTAATTTTGTAAAAATCAAGCTTCAACTTCATTATTTAAAAAAAAAAACAATTGGACCATTTTTTTGTTGTATCTAAGGTAAAACCCAAGCAAATGAAGCATATGTGTAGCAGGATATGCAATCACTGCGCCACTCTGTTCTACTGAAACCCAATTCCTCTCCTGATTAATTAGCAAAAGTAGAGGTTAAAATATCGTAAACTATTTCCACTCGCTAAACGCCGCGGCGACCCGTTGCAAAGCAAATACAAACATATTACTGTATACTCTGATATTTTCTCGGAAATTACGATTGATTAGAACAGAAGCTCTTGGATCTATGAAGGGTGATAGGGGTGGGTAGTGGTGACCTTTACTTAATGTAAGGCAGAGATCGAAATAGACACACACCATCCTCAATAATTGGAATATATATTAGGCTAACCACTAATATTTAAATAATCAATAGTCAACATTTCAAATGCAAACATAGACAAATTTTTGATAATGCCAACTAAAGCAAGCAATATAACATGTAACATCAGATGTTTAAGTTATAAATACAGTAGGCTTTTTGAAGTGAAAACTTGTATAGGCTCGTTGGGCACTTTTCGCTTGAGGGTAAAACCGCGGCAGGAACCGACACCGTTTACAGCCCCTCGCTTCGGACACACTCGGCGCGTCACGAACCGATACCGTAGACATCCACTCGGGTGTCTCCGCCTTCACTTCGGGTGCACTCGGCACGTCACGAACCGATATCGTAGACAGCCACTCGTTTGTTTATTTACATTCTTATTAACTTCTGCAGAAAGGCTAGGGTTTTCAAGTGTCTTGTGTAAGTATCTTCTACTAAATTTTGGATTAGAAATGTGATGAATAGATAGAATAGAATAGATGAATAGATATATTAAAGGCTATATTGGAATATTCGTTTTCTATTTTATTACATATATTTTTATTGTATATATTTTACAGTGTAAATGTTCAAAAAGTTTGATTTGTTGTTCAAATTTCAATAAATAGTAACCAGCAGATATTTAGTATACCACTACGTGTTCTGTCAAGGCTAGCTTGCCACCTAAAGAAACCTTAAGGGTCTGCTCCAGTAAATGTGAAAGCAACCGGAAACGCAGAAGCTTCTCACTGTATCCCTATCTAAACAGTGCAATTTCTTGCAGCTGAACGCTTTGACATTGCCTCATTTCAAACCATTTTATAAGTCTATCTTTTGTAATTGAGCGTTGAAAAAAAAAACTGAATATTCTTCATAAAATGTCGGATCCGGTTTGCAAAATTATTTTTCATTATAAATTTTTTATTGTGTTAGGAAAAAAATTCAAACTTTGTACTTACAAAATGTCAATTACATAACAAATCAAAAGCATTTAAAAAAATGTAAATTGCAAACGGATGCGTATTGTGGCTGTGCTTAAAATGAGACCTTACAAACAAATTTATGATAAAAAGTAAACGAAATAAATGGTTTGAAATTTAACATTGCTCTTATGGGATAAAAATCCACTACAGCAGACCCTTAACACACACTAACGCACAGTCTCCAGTCACAGTATATTTTCATTTATAAACATAATACATTAGTTTACTTATTGATATAGCATGAAGTAATGACATTGTTTCAAAGAAAGTAAACAATGTCATTACTTCATGCTATATCAATAAGTAGTGGTATTCTAAAAGTTTATCTATTAAACTCCTATTAACATTGGCCAAATTGAATTTACCAGTCCATTATAACTGACCATAGAAATTTAGAACTAGGCCTAGTCTTTTAGAATAATGTTTGCATTTTAGGATTAGGCCTAGGCTAAGTTGTTCTTCTAAAATTTCTATTTTGGTATAGGATTAGCTCTTGGCTTATTTGTCGTAACCTATTATGATTACAGTAGATATTATCTATTAGAACAAAAGTTTTTACCGTTTAGCGTAAGAAAATATATAAAGCCCTCAATACGTCCCGGTTTATGAATACCAAAATATGGTAACCTTAGTTTACGCTTCTAACGTGTGGTCCAGCGCATACTTTTTTTTAGTTGTCAAGAATAATTACCTGATTCTAAATATGACAAGTTGGTTGCTATAGTAGCAAATGTAAATACGTCCAAGAAAGACGTTTTGGTTAAATATAGGCCTAACCTTAAAATGTCTTAAGTTTTTGATCCAAATCAACCGTTTTATTTATAATATTTAACAACAGATATTTGAATTATAATACAGTATTCCTTTTTCGCTGATATTTTGTTTGTGTTTGGATTTATTTTGTTAACCTACTCCAAAAAAGCTGTTGGCTGTGAAGAATATTTAATTCATTCTAAATTTCTTAAGTTGGTTGCTATGGTAATGAATGTAAATGCATTAATTGTATTGCTGAGCTTTTGGTCCGAACCAGCTGTTTTGTCTGATATGGAACTGGGAGTGAACCCCCGAATTTCCACTACGCTTTAAAATAAAAATTTGCAAAATCCTTTCTTAGTGTGCGTCTATAACTAAGTAAGAAAATATAAAATAAGATAAGAAAATGAAAAGCAGTCGCCCATCTCGACTACAGTACTCCAGCGGGAGTATACTATAGTAATAGCAAAACAGGAGTGCCGATGGAGGCCAGGTAGTTCGAAGCCAAGCGAGGGGACTTGACCTGGCCTCCATCGGCACTCCCGTTTTGCTATTACTATAGTGCGTGATTCCAAAACTCGTTACCACTGACTATCAATAGGCCTTATAGGCCAGTCGGTAGAGGTAATTTTAGACTAAAAGTTCCATTAATTTACAATACGGCTGGTTTTTTTTTATAAGTACATTCAAGTATGTAGATTAACATAAAACAAGTTTAAAAGTCTATCGATTTCCCAAAGTCGAAAAAAAATCGATTATCATTTTTTTTTTCGATTATCCTTAATATTTCGAGCTGGGATGAAGATAGAGAAAAATAAAAAATACCACCGTGTAGGGGAGGTATTTTGTAACAAAAAAGGACATATGTATTTATTTCGTCCGAGCAATGGTTTGTCTGGAAAAAATTCAAAAATGCAGGTATGTATTTTGCAGCAGGAGAAATCACTAAAAGGGGACATCTTATTCATATATGAAGCGTTGGCTCATTCTAAATAGGCCAAATTTTAATATATCGAATTGAAACTTGACGTAGGAGTTAAAATATATATTTTAAACATTTATGCTGAGTCTCAGCTTGTTATCTTGAAAATGACCCGATCTAGGAGTCCATTTCGATTATCGATTTTAGGAGTACCGGACCCACGAACTAATTTTAATCTATTCCAGTTTCGTCAATTTTTGGAATATCAACACCAAATTTGTTTTACAAGTTGAGTACACCAGTATAAATATTCTTAGTAAGTATGCACGATTTTTTTCTTGTTATTTTTAAAAACGAGGCGCTTGAAAATAGTCTTCTGTTTTACCTATCTCGTTTTAACTATAACACTTTTGGATTCAACGACTCCATTTTCGACATTTTTGAACATATCGATTTAAAAATTGGTACAGAAGTTAAAAATACAATTGTTTTTTGCTATACTTATTTTAAAAACTATATTTAAAAAAATGACTAATCTGCAGCTGATCAACTCAAGCGTTTTGATGAAAAATCTAAAAAGGTCTAAAATTATACTTTTTTAATTTACTTGTGCTTTTAAAAGTAAATAATGAAAAAGGTTTATACTCCTTGAACTTGTTTGAATATATATATTTAACTTGTAAAAAAACTTTCTGGTTGATATTTTGAAAATTTTCTAAACTGGAGCCGATTAAAATTAGTTCGTGGGTCCGGTACTCCTAAAATCGAGAAACCTATTGATGAGTCAAGTGGCTCTAAATCGGGTCATTTTCAAGATAACAAGCTGAGACTCAGCATAAATGTTTAAAATGTATATTTTAACTCCTATGTCAAGTTTCAATTCGATATATTAACATTCGGCCAATTTAGAATGGCCCAACGCTTCATATATGAATAAGATGTCCCCTTTTAGTGATTTCCCCTGGTGCAAAATACATATCTGCATTATCGAATTTTTTCCAGACAAACCATTGCTCGGAGGAAATAAATACATGTGACCTTTTTTATTGAAATATACCTCCCCTACTCGGTGGTATTTTTTATTTTTCTCTATCTTCATCATAGCTCTAAATATTAAGGATAATCGAACAAAATGATAATCGATTTTTTTTCCGACTTTGGGAAATCGATAGACTGGTAAACTTTTTTTATGTTAATGTACATACTTTAAGGTACTTATAAAAAAAATCAGCCATATTGCAATTTACTGGTAGTTTTAACCTATACCGACTGGGCTACTACTCATTAAAGGCGAAATTATACTTTAAATTCATTTCAAACAACTAAGTCTCTCAGGGTGAAAGTTTACCCCTCCCAGAGTAAGAAAGCTGTTCCCTAAAGTACATAAATATTTCAAAAACTTGTGCTAACTACGGCTGAATCATTGTCACAGATCGTGGCCCCTTGTGATTACTGTCTCCTATACCTATTGCACGAATTAGTTCTTGTGCTGTCACTTAAAAATAAATTGGCTGATAAGTTAAGTCCTTTAGTGAATATTGAATTATCTATCTATATAAATATATAAAAGCGAAATACCACTCACTCACTCATCACTATTTCTCAAAAACTCCCGAACGGATTGAAATTAAATTTGGTATGTAGCTTCCTCTTGGGCTATAGGTACTCACTAAGAAAGGGTTTGAAAAAATTCGAAATTTTAGGGGGTTTGGGGGATCAAATTTATTAAAAAACGATTTCTTCAAAACTACCGAACGGATTGGAATGATATTTGGTATGTAGCTTCCTCTAGGGCCGTAAGTGTTCACTAAAAAAGGGTTTTAAAAAATTGGAAATTTTAGGGGGGGGTTTGGGGGGATCAAAGTTATTAAAAACCGATTTCTTCAAAACTACCGAACGGATTGGAATGAAATTTGGTATGTAGCTTCCTCTAGGGTCATAAGTGTTCACTAAAAAATTGTTTTAAAAAATTGGAAATTTTAGGGGGGTTTGGGGGTAAAAATGACTAAATCAGGATTTCTCCAAAATTACTGAACAGATTGGAATGAAATTTGTTATGTAGCTTCCTTTAGGGTCATAGGCACTCCTTTTAGGAGGGATCAAAGTTACTAAAATCCTAATTTCAGATCTTATATTATTATGACAATAGTGCTTTTATTATTTAAGATCTATATATATAAAAGCCAAATACCACTCACTGACTGAACAATTAAAAAGAATACAATTACGTTAAAAAGACTGAAAAGACCAACCACCACGGGCAACGCCGTACGGGTCATCTAGTATATATATATATATAAGCCAAATCCACACTCACTGGTCACGATTTCTCAAAAACTACTGAACGGATTGGAACGAAATTTGGTATGTAGCTTCCTCTAAGGCCATAGGTGCTCAATAAAAAAGGTTTTAAAAAGATTCGAAATTTTAGGGGGGTTTGGGGGTCAAAGTTACTAAACAAAACCACCGAACGGATTGGAATAAAATTTAGTACCTATGTAGCTTCCTCTAGGGCTCTAGGTGCTCGCTAAGAAAGGTTTTCCAAAAATTCTACATTTTTGTGGGGTTTGGGGGGTGGTAAAAGTTACTAAAAAAAAAAACACCGAACGGATTGGAATGAAATTTGGTAGGTAGCTTCCTCTAGGGCCCTAAGTGCTCCCTAAGAAAGGGTTTCAAAAAATTCTAAATTTTAGGGTGGTTTTGGGGTCAAAGTTACTAAAAATCCTAATAAGAAATACATAGTGTAATATGTTTATTGATATAATATATTTTTTGTTAATATACATTTAACTTTGATTTGTCTATCCGTGCAAAGCCGGGTCGGGCCAGCTAGTCTCTATTTATAAAATGCAATGTCCTGACTGACGATCAACGCAGAGCCGATTCTATTAAAGCTAGAGACTTGAAATTTGGAAGGTACATCCGTCCAATAATGTAGAGGAACACTAAGAAATTATTTTGCAAAATTTGGAATTTAAAGGATAGAAAATGCGACAATTCAACACTCCCATAAACAGTGCTATAAAAGACGAAACAGCTGATTCATATGTATTACACTTTTTATGGTCTAGTTTCTATCATAAATTTTGTATCAATTGATATATGGCTTTCTGTGTTAATGTGTTCATTTTTTTTAAGGCACACTTTTATATTACATTTGCTGTTTTTGCACATTAATTTTTAAAATAAAACATACATTGTATCAATTACATAACTTTCAACCAGCAGAAGTAAATATTTTAAACAAACATTTCTGGATATTATAATTATTATAGTATTTATTTCGTATGATACATGCTGTAGTGATGCTGCACATCAAGATGTCTAATGCCTTAGTTACGTCTTTGTTAGCAGCACCGATTGTAGGAACAAAATAAAAACTTCCCTTTCTTCTCCCACTTTGAAAGCTTTGTTGTCCGGTGACGTCATGTTGTGCTGTTCCAGACAGGCGAAGGATAGGATAGCAGGAGCATCCAGGAGGTACTGTGTAAACAAGATGGAACAGATGGACTGCGATCGTTATTACGCGTTGAGGATACAGTCAATGTTTCATTGTTTTTCCTACAAAAGCCTGGTTCTTGTACAAATTATTTAAATTGGCGATTTTACAAATCAATCAAGTAAGTTGTAGGAGGTTAAACGCCTTTTAAAATCAAACACTATATAACTGTAGAAATGATTTCTAATAAGTCTGAGGTTAGTTTAAACCACTTCAATAAGATTTCTATTAATTGGATATTGCTACTTTAATTTTAACTTTTATTTGTAAATCAGTCAAATTAATAGGTCAGGCATAGTTAATATTAGGTATTAAACACATCTATACTAATATTACTAGTAGTTCTGTGAACAGTAGACCTGGCTCGTTGAAATAACAAATGTGGTTTTGAGCTTAGGTTAAAAATAGTGTGCCAGTAAGGAAGTAAGCACAAGGTTTAGCCAGTGAAACATTATTTACAATTCCCATGATTCCGGGATTTCTAGTTCTCGTTTTTATTTCTTTTCTTGAGCATTAACTGCTAAAGATTTTCTTTTAGAGGCATTGTGTTTTATTTAGGTTAATAATACGTTAGATAGCTAAACATATCGCGTTATAGAGGGACAACATACAATTAAATATTTACATACTTAAATAACTCAAACTTAACAATTTATCATAAGTTAACTTAAGTTCCATATCATATTCCAATATTAGAAATAATGAAACCAAACGATGTTAAAACGTCGTGATAGTGATCTCAACCCATGTACCAACACTTCCCACGGTGTCCTACGGTCATTTTTTGTATATCCTTTATCGCCGCGAGGTTTCATTTGTTTCATCTCATTTTGTAATTCAAGTAAAGCTAAGTCAAATACTTTTATAAAATTTACAATGATAATTTACAGGTATACAGTTAAATTCTTTGATTTATTCTCTACACTTTATTATAATAATATGTCATTTTTGGGCAAATGATATATTCCTAAATTACTATTCAAAACAGACTTAGTTTTGTTAGCAGTCTTGTAGTAGGAACATAAAAACTGGTGTTTTCAAAACAAGAAATTTGAAATTGATAAATATTTTTATACAATTCTATTTAGAACTAAATTACGAAACTTTTTACATTTATGAAAAAAATTACAATAACTTTTACTACTTTTTATGTAGGCCTAAATTTAAACATTTTCCTTTCGTTACTGAACGAGGTTGTTTCTTGAGCTAATAACTTTCTTAATTTTACTTCAATAATTTTTTTTGCTGGCATATATGAATTCTTTAAACTTTTATCTACAAAAAAGCTATGGAACACTTTGGAATTGATTTAGAATAAACGTATAAAAACATGGTTGAAATACAAAAACTTGGACGATTTTTAACAAATTCGAAGTTTACGGCCATTTTGTGAGCATACCGTTAGAGATACAGAAAAACAATCAAGAATACAATTTTGTTTAAAATTTAATTTGCTTTAGCAAAATTGTATTAGTTTTTAAATTTGACTTACGGTTAAGCCACAAACTGGCTTTGGAAAAAAGCTTACACTGAGAGAAACGGTCCGGCCGCCATTTCTATTTTATTTAAGAGGTTAAAAATGAAAAATGGAAAAAACCCGTATATGTACATGACTCGGCCTAGGAATAAGGAACATTCATGCAAAAAATCATCATAATCGGTCAAGGCGTTTGGCCGTAATCGTGAGACAGACATACAGACAGACGAAATGCCGAACGGTCGAGTTAAAACGGAGACCTCGCTTACGCCCGGTCAATAAAGAGGTAAAATTTGTTTGTTTGTTTGTATGTAGGGGTAATCTCTGGAACTACTGAACCGATTGAAAAAATTGTTTTACTAATAAAAAGCTTCACTATCCCTGAGTAACATAAGCTATAATTCATTTTGCTAAAAACCTTTTTTTTATTTCAATATTTGTAAATTTGGCCGGAAAAAATTCTTAGGTTAAGCCTAGACTGTTGAATTTCTTGAACATATTTAAATTCATTACCATAGCAACCAATTGAATTAAATAACAGATAAAACAGCTGTTTGCTCTAATATTTCCATTAACAACTTATTTCAAACGTTGAAGCAGATATTTTGTATTTCTAATTTTTAGGTAAGGTTTTTATTAAAGTGTAGACCTGAGCCTTGCTGGTTCTTTTAACCTTTAATATAACAGTTGTTATAAAATAATTTGATTTGAAAATTTAACATTATTTACCATCTTAGCTTTGGTGATATTATTAATCCTACACCTTTATTATAAAGAAAACATAACAGGATTATGTGCATAGAAGGTTCCAAAGGGGTTGGCGTGTGGAGCACGCAGGAGTTTCCCCTAGTCTGTGTATAATATAATCGAGCTTGACTCGTGAGGTATATTATTTTTAAAAATAAAAAAAATTGTGTGCTTATACTAATATTATAAAGATGTAAAGTTTTTGTAGGGGGTAGGTACTCTGGAACTACTTAAACGATTGAAAAAATAGTTTTGCTAATAAAAAGCTACACTATCCCTGAGTAATATAGGCTATAATTCAATTCGATAAAACCCATTTTTGTATTTTAATACTTGTAAATTTAGACGGAAAAAATTCTTAGGTTAGGCCTGGACTGATAAACCAACATATGCATTTGCATGTACTACCATAGCAACCAATTTAATAAAATAACAGATAAAATAGCTGTTTGCTCCAATATTTCCATTAACAACTGATTTCAAACTTTGAAGCAATTATTTTTGTATTTCTAGCTTTTAGGTTAGGGTTTTTAAAGTGAGCCTTGCTGGTTCTTTTAACGTTTTATTATAACTGCTGTTATAAAATATACGAAATAATTTGATTTGAACATTTAATATTGTTTACCATCTTAGCTTTGGAGTTATTATTAATCCTACACCTTTATTATAAAGAAAACATACATGATTAAATACCCTAAAGGTACATTAAAGAGACAACACATTCAGTTACATATAATTAGTTATTTCAATAATACGGTAATAAATCTAAATAATCATTACATAATAAAACAAACACTAATGCAGTAAACTCTTTATTATCCATAAGGGCCATAGGTGCTCACTAAGAAAGGTTTTCAAAAAATTCGAAATCTTAGGGGGGGTTTGGAGGTTCAAAGTTACTAAATCACGATTTCTCTAAAACTACTGAACGGATTGGAATGAAATTTGGTATGTAGCTTCCTCTAGGGCCGTAGGTGCTTGCTAAGAATGGTTTTAAATAATTCGAAATTTTAACGGGGTTGGGGTGCGGGGGTCAAAGTTACTAAAAAAAACCACCCAACGGATTGGAATGAAATTTAGTATGTAGCTTCCTCTAGGCCCAGGTGCTCGTGAAGAAAAGGTTTAAAAAAATTCGAAATTTTAGGGGAGGTTTGGGGGGGGTCAAAGTTACTAAATCACGATTTCCTTAAAACTACTGAACGGATTGGAATGAAATTTGCTATGTAGCTTCTTCTAGGGCCGTAGGTGATCTCTAAGAAAGGTTTTCAAAAAATTCGAAATTTTAGGGAGGGTTTGGGGGGGGGGTCAAAGTTACTAAAAATCCCTATAAGAAATACATAGTATAATTTATTGATTTATTTATTACTTCTCACTATACTATAATATAGAGAAAGTATAGTGATCGCAAAAAAAAATCGGTGTTGAGATTTTTGTGCAAATATGCGTTTTGTGACCCCCTGAGTCCAAAAAAGTGGGTTTTACAAAATTTCTGTCTGTATGTCTGTATGTATGTATGTATGTCTGTATGTCTGTATGTATACAAAGCTAGAGCGAAAACTATTCTAGCGATTTCAAACAAATTTGCACCAGTCATGTAAAGTAGGCCTGTATAGATGAACGAAAAACGGCTTTGAAATTTTTTGAAAAACAACCCCCTTTTTGGCAAAAAAAAACCCCAAAAAATCAGTTATTATTTTTTTAATAAAAAAACGGATCTAACGATTTTGATAAAATTTGGTTTATTTGTAGCCTTTAATGTACCCTACCATATGCAAAAAACAGCATCTTTCTAAAAATTCTCGTTTAGCTAATAATAATAATATCATTTTTTTGCGGGTTTTTTGCCATAAAGGGGGTTGTTTTTCAAATTTTTTCAAAACCTTTTATCGTGCATATACAGCCCTAATTTGGTGCTTGGTGTTTGGTGCAAATTTGTTCGAAATCGATCGAATATTTTCCTCTCTAGATAATAGTAATAATATTTATTAGTTAATCACTCCTACTTTAATAAATCACCTCTCTTACAATTTTATGAAGTCACAGTGAATCTGTTTAATAATTTAAATATGTTTGTGAGAAAGTATGTGCCAGTTCCTGGTACTGTTTATTTTTTGTTAATATTATACATTTAACTTAAATTTGTCTATCCGTACAAAGCAGGATCGGGCCAGCTAGTTATTGATATTTTTTGCAAGTAAAGAATTAAAAATATGTTTTGATTGGAGAAAAGTCATATTTAAATGAAGATCAAACTGGCGCATTCTGAGTTCTAGTGACGTCATATGACGCGGATGTTTACTGGGAGACAGGAATACATATCTTATCAAGAGGTAACCACAAACAAACCGTGTGTACAGTAGTTGTAGATGCAATACTAAGCCGGTAAATGGTGGGGGGGGGGGGGTAAATACTTACGGTAACAGTATTTTGAGGTAAAAATAAAAAGTTTCAATTATTTGTCCAGACAACAGAATTATGGAAGTGAACATAGCACCGAAGTTATTAGCGTAAAATTGTTAATAGTTTATATTACGTTTCGGTTGTAAACTTCTTTATACAACTGGTTTCGTTTCAAATGGGAAATCAAAATAAACTAATTTATTTAAGATTAAGGGGCTCCGCTGGCTGTAGGGGATTAGAGGTATTGTGCAGTAGCCTTAGTAGTTTGACTTAGTTATTATAGCAACGTATAAACTAGTAGTTCTGTGAACAGTAGACCTCGCTCGTTGAAATAACAAATGTGGTTTTGAGCTTAGGTTAAAAATAGTGTGCCAGAAAGGAAGTAAGCAGAAGGCTTAGCCAGTGAAACATTATTTTGCAAATCCCGTGATTCCTAGTTATCGTTTATTTTATTTTCTTGTGCTTTAACTGCTAAAGATTTTCTTTTAGGTCGCATTGTGTTTTATTTAGGTTAATAATGCGTAAGGTAGCTAAAAATATAACGATATTGAGGGAACACATAGAATTAAATATTTACATACTTAAATAACTGAAACTTAACAATTTATTTACAGTTCCATATCATATTCTAATATTAGAAATAATAAAAAAAAAAAAACGATGTTAAAGCGTCGTGATAGTGATCTCAATAACCCATGTACCAAAAAAGCTCTCCAGCGGTCATTTTTTGTACGTCCTTTATCGCCGCGAGGTTTCATTTTTTCATCTCATTTTGTAATTGAAGAAAGCTAAGTCAAATACTTTTATGGAATAATAATTTACAAGTATACAGTTCAATTCTTTTATTTATTCTCTACACTTTCTAATAATAATAGGCCTATGTCAATTTTGAGCAAAGGATATATTCCTAAATTACTATTAAAACAGGTCTATTTTTGTTAGCTGTAGGAACATAAAAACGGGTGTTTTCAAAATAAGAAATTTGAAATTGATAAATATTTGTATACAGTTATATTTAGAACTAAATTACGAAACTTTTTTACATTTATAAAAAAAAATTACAAAAAATGTTTACTACTTTTTATGTAGGCCTAAAGTTGAACTTTTTCCTTTAGTTACTGAACATGCTTGTTTCTTGAGCTAATTACTTTGTTAATTTTACTTCAATCATTTTTTTACTGGCATGTATGAATTCTTTGAACCTTTATCTACAAAAAAGCTACGAAACACTTTTGAATTGGTTTAGAATAAACGTATAAAAATATGGTTGAAATACAAAAAATTGGAACATTTTAAACAAATTCGAAGTTTACGGCCATTTTGTGAGCTTACCGTTAGAGATACGGAAAAAAAAACAAGAATACAGTTTTGTTGAAAATCTAATTTGCTACTGGCAAACTGCTATTAGTTTTTAAATTCTACTTACGGTTAAGCCACAAACTGGCTTTGGAAAAAACCTTACACAGAGAAACGGTCCGGCCGCTATTTTTTATTTTATTTAAGGGGTTAAAAATGAAAAAACCGTATATATACATGGCTCGGCCTAGGAATAAGCAACACTCATGCAAAAAATCATCAAAATCGGTCGAGGCGTTTGGCTGTAATCGTGAGACAGACACACAGACATACAGACACACAGACGAAATGCCGAACGGTCGAGTTAAAACGGAGACCTCGCTTCGCTCGGTCAATAAATACAAATATGCTAACAGCTGAATGTTTGAAATTGATGTTAGACTAGGAGCTCCACAACTGCTTTCTTCGTTCACCAACCCCGGAGGCGACCCAAGGCGAAGCCAAGTCAAACAGATTATTGTATACTCTGATACTTTTACAGAAGTGACGATTGAGCGGTGAGCTACATAGCTAATAAGGCATAGATCGATATAGTAACGACCAAACCTAATAATTCGAATTGCTGCATGTGTTAATTAGCAGTTATGAATGCTTTGTGTGCGTGGGGACTAATGAAGTTATCTGGAAACTTTGTCTTAAAACGAGTTTGTTTCGAGAATACTGTATTTGCACCAGGCAGCTATTACGTAGCAAGAGGTCTAAGCATGCAACAGTCCTGCATAACAAGTTGGATTGTTTACAACAGTTGTTTACCGAGGACTAAGTAAATATAAGATTTGAATAAGTCAACAGCGAACAAAAGTCCAGACAAAAACAACACAAAGCTTTGGATTTTAATTTACGGGAAATGATAAATTTAATCTAACCTAAAAAAGCTATTGGTTGTGAATAGTAATAAACTGATTATAAATGTGCAAAGTATGTTGCTATGGTAATGAATGTAAACAAACATGTGTTCCTAAGCTTTTAATCCGAACAGCTGTTTTATTGTTATAGGGCTGGGAGAGAACACAAAAATTTTCACTATTTTTACGTTTCAAAATAAAAATTTTGCAAAATCATTCCAAGTGTGCCTCTAAGACCCCATACGCATATGACTTTAAATTTTCGTAAAAGTTGATTCTATGTCATTCAGGACAAAGCCTGTTATTTATAAAGACTTAAATAATAGCAGCTGTAGTTGCAGAATTTTGTATTGCGTTGGTGTAACTAAAACCTATGCTGTGGAAGAAATTTTAATATCTACAATGATAGGAATGCTACAAACAATGCCTAGGATGAGGTTTGTTCAGAACTACAGTTAGATTTTGATGACGAGAATACAAAATGGACCGCTACATTTATTTTCTTAAAAGATGCAAATAATTTACAAAAAAAAAAATTAATATTAATGTAATATAACAGGCTAGTAAAAATTCTAAAAAACAAAGATTTTATTTTCAATATAAGAAAATAATACAGCAAATGTGAATTTTTCGAAAATATATTTAACAATTATTATTAGAAATAATGTATTTATTTTCTAATCACGGCTCTCATTTTCCGTCCCTCAGAGTTTTTATATTTTTTTAGAAACTGGCGTAAAAACATTTAAATTTTCTGTATTATAATTTACAAAAGAATTTTTATTTTTTTGATACATAAATAAAACAACAAATATAAATGTCGGTGTTTTACAACATTTTAGAAGCATGACAATTAATTGTATTTGGTTTTTTATTTAATAAAATGTATTTACGATTCATTCATTACAACACCATGCCATCAATAAAACCGTGCAAAAACTGAACAGTGTGAAACAACAACCAATCAGTACGGACAACACCGAATATCTATATATTAAAAGAATTTATGAAAACTTGTGGCAGTCAGTACGGCCATTCTATCCGGCCGATTTCCTTATTTTTTTTTTAAATTGTAGATAATCATTCACAGATATGTCATCAAGCATTACAAATCATGTATCTTACAAACGTTATAATCAAATGCAAATTTCTGCTGTGTATTCCTTATGGGGGTTTTTTTTCGGTTCTTTGTCCAATTACCGTCCATCCGATTGCTTTGAAATTTTGCATAGTAACACAGGTTAACCCTGGGAAGGTTTTACCGAAGTCCTAGGACATTAGGACTACGCCCCAGTGGCCCTCAAAGTTTCAATGTTAATCTTATGGAAGAAAGATTTCTATTGATTTTATCAGGGGCACAAAAACAGCTGTTCGTATAAAAAACTTAGCAACACATCATGTTTGTTTACTTTCATTACCATAGCAACATAGAAAATTTGAAGAGTATTACCTTTTTGAGGTTACATTGACAAACTAAAAACAAACACAAACAAAAATCAACGAAAAATGCTAACTATATTTTAATTCAATTCAAACATTGGTTGTTACAAACCTATTATATATAAAACAGCTAATTTGGTTAATCATTCACAGATATGTCTTATATATTATCATCCGTTCAGCCGCTATTCACCCGAGAAGGAG
>JAGFPH010003787.1:121040-139249 GCA_018207615.1 Philaenus spumarius
AAATCACTAAAAGGGGACATCTTATTCATATATGAAGCGTTGGCTCATTCTAAATTGGCCGAATTTTAATATATCGAATTGAAACTTGACGTAGGAGTTAAAATATATATTTTAAACATTTATGCTGAGTCTCAGCTTGTTATCTTGAAAATTACCCGATCTAGGAGTCGATTTCGATTATCGATTTTAGGAGTACCGGACCCACGAACTAATTTCAATCTATTCCAGTTTCGTCAATTTTTGGAATATCAACACCAAATTTGTTTAACAAGTTGAGTACACCAGTATAAATATTCTTAGTAAGTATGAAAGATTTTTTTCTTGTTATTTTTAAAAACGAGGCGCTTGAAAATAGTCTTCTGTTTTACCTATCTCGTTTTAACTATAAGACTTTTGGATTCAACGACTCCATTTTCGACATTTTTGAACATATCGATTTAAAAATTGGTACAGAAGTTAAAAATACAATTGTTTTTTGCTATACTTATTTTAAAAACTATATTTAAAAAAATGACTAATCTGCAGCTGATCAACTCAAGCGTTTTGATGAAAAATCTAAAAAGGTCTAAAATTATACTTTTTTAATTTACTTGTGTTTTTAAAAGTAAATCATGAAAAAGGTTTATACTCCTTGAACTTGTTTGAATATATATATTTAACTTGTAAAAAAACTTTCAGGTTGATATTTTGAAAATTTTCTAAACTGGAGCTGTTTAAAATGAATTGATGGGTCCGGTACTCCTAAATTCGAGAAACCCATTAATAAGTCAAGTGACTCTAGATCGGGTAATTTTCAAGATAACAAGCTGAGACTCAGCATAAATGTTTAAAATATATATTTTAACTCCTACGTCAAGTTTCAATTCGATATATTAAAATTCGGCCAATTTAGAATGAGCCAACGCTTCATATATGAATAAGATGTCCCCTTTTAGTGATTTCCCCTGCTGCAAAATACATACCTGCATTATCGAATTTTTTCAGACAAACCATTGCTCGGACGAAATAAATACATATGACCTTTTTTGTTGAAAAATACCTCCTCTACACGGTGGTATTTTTTATTTTCCTCTATCTTCATCCCAGCTCGAAATATTAAGGATAATCGAAAAAAAAAAATGATAATCGATTTTTTTTTCGACTTTGGGAAATCGATAGACTGGTAAACTTTTTTTTATGTTAATCTACATACTTTAATGTACTTATAAAAAAAATTCAGCCGTATTGCAAATTACTGGTACTTTTGGTCTAAATTGACCTTTACCGACTGGCCTATAGGCCTAGTTCTAAATTTCTATGGTCAGTTATAATGGACTGGTAAATTCAATTTGGCCAATGTTACCAGGAGTTTAATAGATACACTTTTAGAATACCACTACTTATTGATACAGCATGAAGTAATGGCACTGTTTACTTTCTTTGAAAAAATGTCATTACTTCATGCTATATCAATAAGTAAACTAATGTATTATGTTTATAAATGAAAGTATACTGTGACTGGAGACTGTGCGTTAGTGTGTGTTAAGGGTCTGCTGTAGTGGATTTTTATCCCATAAGAGCAATGTTAAATTTCAAACCATTTATTTCGTTTACTTTTTATCATAAAATTGTTTGCAAGGTCTCATTTTAAGCACAGTCACAATACGCATCCGTCTTGAAATTTACATTTTTTAAATGCTTTTGATTTGTTATGTAATTGACATTTTGTAAGTACAAAGTTTGAATTTTTTTCCTAACACAATACAAAATTTATAATGAAAAATAATTTTGCAAACCGGATCCGACATTTTATGAAGAATATTCAGTTTTTTTTTCAACGCTCAATTACAAAAGATAGACTTATAAAATGGTTTGAAATTAGGCAATGTCAAAGCGTTCAGCTGCAAGAAATTGCACTGTTTAGATAGGGATATAGTGAGAAGCGGTTGCGTTTCCGGTTGCTTTCTCGTGTACTGAAGCAGACCCTTTCAGGCCCTAAGGTTTCTTTAGGTGGAAAGCTAGCCTTGACAGAACACGTAGTAGTATACTATAGCCCGTCTAAACTTAAGTTGAGGCAAGGAGGGTGGATAATAGGGTCGGTCTCAACCGTCATAAAACTGACCCTTATTAATGCCGCCTGAGTGAACCTGTAGGACACTCTAGCATAAAATTGCAATTCAGTATGTTTTAAGTCAAAATGAAAAAACGATATAATATTTAGTTTCGTGATATTTTCCAGATAATTTTGATACCAAATTTGATTACATTTGGCCAACTTTGAGCTGTACTAGCATTATAAACTTTCTTAGTTGAATTAACATTACTAATATGGTTTACAACAATAAAGTCACAAAAATGTACTAGAGAAGTTCATATTTAAATCTATACTAATATTATAAAGAGGTAAAGTTTGTTTTTTTTTGCAAAAAGAGCTATTTAATAATTAAATAAGCTCCGAAACGCAGAGAGAAAGTTTTAACTATCACATATGGTAATTATAATATATGTTATTACTATTTATTAGTATCATTATGTTGCGTTAATTAATGCAATATAATTAATACCGCTTTATCATTAATAATAAAAATTTTATTTTGTAATTTCTTGTATTGAAAAAAACAGTTACAACACTTTAAGTCGGTCGATTAACATGGGACAAACACACAATTGTTTGTATTATGATAAATAACGATACAGTATCGAATTTTTTGTCAAATAATGATTATTTATTACATTTTTAAATATGAACTTCTCTAGTACATTTGTGTGGCTTTATTGTTGTAAACCGTATTAGTAATGTCGATTTAACTAAGAAAGTTTATAATGCTAGTACAGCTCAAAGTTGGAAAAATGTAATCAAATTTGGTATCAAAATTATCTGGAAAATATCATGAAACGAAATATGATAACGCTTTTTCATTTTGACTTAAGACATACTGAATTGCAATTTTATACTAGAGTGTCCTACAGGTTCACTCAGGCGGCATTAATAAGGGTCAGTTTTATGACGGTTGAGACCGACCCTAATTACCCACCCTCCTTGCCTCAACTTAAGTTGAGACGGGCTATAAATATCTGCTGGTTACTATTTATTGAAATTTGAACAACAAATCAAACTTTTTGAACATTTACACTGTAAAATATATAAAATAAAAATATGTGTAATAAAATATAAAATGAATATTCCAATATAGCCTTTAATCTGTCTATTCATCTATTCTATTCTATCTATTCATCACATTTCTAATCCAAAATTTAGTAGAAGATACTCGTACTTACACAAGACACTGTCTTGAAAACCCTAGTCTTTCTGCAGAAGTTAATAAGAATGTAAATAAAAAAACGAGTGGCTGTCTACGATATCGGTTCGTGACGTGCCGAGAGCACCCGAAGTGAAAGCGGAGACACCCGAGTGGCGTTCTACGGTGTCGGTTCGTGATGCGCCGGGTGTATCCGAAGCGAGGGGCTGTAAACGGTGTCGGTTCCTGACGCGAGTTCAGAGTTTTACAATCAAGCGAAAAGTGCCCAACGAGCCTATACAAGTTTTCACTTCAAAAAGCCTACTGTATTTATTAATTAAACATCTGATATTACATATTGTATTGCTTGCTTTAGTTGGAATTATCAAAAATTTGTCTATGTTTGTATTTGAAATGTTGACGATTGATTATTTAAATATTAGTGGTTAATGTATTCCAATTATTGGGGTTGGTGCGTATCTATTTCGGCCTCTGTCTTACATTTTATAAAAAGGTCCCACTACCCCTATCACCCTTCCTAGATCCAAGTGCTTCTGTTCTAATCAATCGTAATTTCCGAGAAAATATCAGAGTATGCAGTAATGTGCTTGTATTTGCTTCGCAACGAGTCGCCGCGGCGTTAAGTGAGTGAAAATATTTTACAATATTTTAACCTCTACTTTTGCTAATTAATGAGGAGAGGAATTGGGTTTCAGTAGAACAAAGTGGCACATCCTGCTACACATTTGCTTGGGTTTTACCTTCAATACAAAAAAAAAATCGTCCAATTGTTTTTTTAAAACAATGAAATTGAGCTTGATTTTCACAAAATTCATTGAGTTAATTTATACGAAAATTCTTAATTCGTATCTTGACGCTGTGAGGAAAAGAATGGTAAAGGGCGAAGAGGAAGCTTGATGGAATTAATGATAAATGTTTAGTAAACTTATGAAATTCCTTAGAAGTAAACAATTCAACTATTAAACGGTAGAATTATTTAAAAGTAAATAAATGTAATGGATAATTCAACTTGAAAGAAATGAAAATAACGCCAATATTTTGTTTGTATATTTTTAAAAATTTTCGTGTGCAAGGAAGTCTTGTGATATTAATTCATGCAGCCATGAATGCAGTCTTTCATTTTAATTGTTTGAATTCATTTATTTTGAAAATAATGTGTGTGTGAAAAATATAAAACCGTGACCTACAAAAATACAATTTTATATTAATTGCCATAGTAACCAACTGAATAGAATATCAGACAAAACAGCTGATTCTGATAACCAACTTAGCATCACAACTTTATGTTAGGTCTAGTTTATTTTCTTTACCTGTCTTAACGGCAACATACACACATTATTTTTTTGTGCAAATCTATGGCCGCAGTACCTTTCGAGTTATAAGTATCATTCATTTCCTTTTATAATAAACTAGGAAACCCCCCAGCCCTTCTAAAAACATATGTTATGTTTTATTTATAATAAAGGTGTAGGATTAATAAATAACCTCAAAACTAAGATGGTAAATAATGTTAAACTAGTGGACTTGGCAATGCTTCGCTATTGCTTGATTTACCTAACCTAAAATTATATTCAGTTTTTGATCCAAATCAGTTGTTTATCAAAATCAGCTGTTGATCAAAATCAGCTGTTTTAAGCTTTTCATACGAACAGCTGTTTTTTGTGCCCCTGATAAAATCAAAAGAAATCTTTCTTCTTCTTCCTTAAGATTGACCTTCCATAAGATTAACATGGGAACTTTAAAAGCCACTGGGGCAGAGCCCAAGGGACTTATTCAAAAATGTAAGGCCAGTTTGCAAATCTACGCGACACGCTCTTTCCAATGAGACGTCAATAGATAAAATCGGTTAAGAAATGGCGGAGGAGTTCAACCGACAAAGTTTCATGTCGCGTATTAATGATATAGATGTTCAAATCAAATTATTTCTTAAATTTTTTAACAGCAGTTATAATAATGGTGAAAAGAACCAGCAAGGCTCAGGTGTACACTTTAAAACCATAACCTAAAAGCTAGAAATATAAAAATAATTGCTTCAAATTTTTAAATCAGCTGTTAATGGAAATATTGGAGCAAACAGCTATATTATGTTATTTTATTCAATTGGTTGCTATGGTAATAAATATAAATACATGTGTTGGTTTATCATTCTAGGCCTAGCCTAAGCATTTTTTCCGACTAAATTTACAAATATTGAAATAAATAAAGGTTTTTATCGAAATGAATCACAAAAACCTATCTTAAAAGATAGAAATCCAAATATTATATAATAGTTGTTTGAAGTTTGAAATAATAATAATAATGGAAATATTATAGGAAAAATTTGACAACAGCTGTTATTATTATAGTCCATAAACATTATGTAATGGCGCTTGCATTTTTGTTAAATATTGAGTCTGTTTTTTGTTGTTTTTGTGTTTATTAGATGCTACAGTTTTTCAAAAAGTATATAAAAACACTCGTGGATTCGAATGGAATATTGTGTCCAAATTTCAAAGCAATTGGTGAAGAACTTTCTGAGATTATCGATTTTGAACAAACGCACATTTACATTTTTATTTATATAGATACTAAAAAATGTACTATACTTCAATTTTCGATGTTCAAGTGTTAATATAATGATAATTAAAAAATACTATACATATCATTTTGCCAACGTTTGTAACCTGATTACTCTGATAGTTCTGACGGACATTTGTAAATTTATAAAATAAGATTTTAGAGAATGTTGGCAATACTTATGTTTTTTATTGTCGAATTTCTATAGGAAAAATGAGCTATTGCAATGACCCTTATGGTGAGACTAAAGGTCGGGAGTGATCAATGAGTAACGATCATGGTGCCAAGAACACGTTTTGGGGAGTCATTAAACATTGTATATATTTATATAACCGTTAGCACTGTAACAACTGAACTCTATTGTTCGTCGCCATTCCGACTATTGATCACTAATTATTAGAATTATGAATTACCGTCTTCAATATTTCATTATCGTCGCTAAACGACGGCCGTTTCGGCTATTCAGTCATTTTCAAATATTTAGCCACAATAACCAAATTAGACGGAAGACACCTTTTCAAAATGAACAGGAAGCCGACTCACACTGATCATACAATCCACCCCTCACCCAATCATCCAATATTACATGCTTAAGAAATATTCCCATAACAGAAGCAGACTTTCAAGAGGAGCTCAAAACAATTAAATGCATTGCCGCCAGTAATGGTTACAACGTTTCAATTATAGATGGATTACTCAAGAAACAAAAGTTAAAGAATTATCACAAAAAAGAAAAAGAAATTTATGGTGTTTAACTATTACAAGCCGCTTGAACACACACTTGGAAATATCCTCAACAGACATGGCTGTAAGGTCGCTTATAAAACTAAAAATAATTTGAATGGTTATTTAAGTAACACAAGCAAATTAAAAGACAAATTTGAAGGCTCAGGAGTATACCAATTATCATGTCACGATTGTCCAAAAATATAATATAGGACAAACAGGAAGATTTTTTAAGAAAAGATTTAAAGAACTCTTTCCGTCGGCCAAACAAAGTGCGAATCTCACAAGAACCTAGTAAAAATTTGCCGAAAATATTATCCAGAATGATCATGGTTACTCCAGCATAGACGGTACTCTCGAAATATTACATCGTTGTAAAAAGGGAAAGTTGACGAACGCACTAGAACAGTTCGAAATATACAAGAACTATAAAATAGATAGTAGCAAGTTATTAAATGAAACACTAAACTTCGAATCTAACGCGTTATTCGACACCATATTGACACATGTTGATAACCCATCATCCATTCCAGGCGATTAACTTGTATACCATCAGTGCGTCCCGGGACAGCGTCGTATCATAGATCATGAATAATAAAATAGATCATGCATGCATACGGCGGCTGTGTGGCGAGAAAAAGGTTGTCGGGAAAATATTGCATGATCGCGCCGCGAGGTAGCACTAGGGAGAAATCGTTCAAGGCATTGGTGCTACACACCACTTCCGTCGTTTCCCCCATAGATCGCGCCACCATCGTTGAATTTCCAGTGGATTGAAATACTGCATTGGATCGGAGTTCTATTAGGTTATCCAAATACAATGGTCGTATGTAGTCGCTCACAAGTAATAATTAGTCTAAGCAATACGGGCGTGTAAGTGTGTTTTTATTTATTTATTGTGTAATCGTTGTGTAACTATGTGTAAGTGACGAAGGGAAACCTGAAAATAAACTTGAAAATGGCTGAATAGCCGAAACGGCCGTCGTTTAGGGACGATAATGGAATATTGAAGACCGTAAGACATAAATCTAATAATTAATGAACGCTAATGTGAGCCAAAAAAATCCCACAGCCGAAAGTACGTTTTTTGACAGGAAGTAAGAATCTTTTGGGATTTTTCTTATTAGAATGAAATTTTTTTTGAGTTTTATCTAAAAAACTAAATATATTACGTTATTCTGCACATTTAGTTTTTACATGACCTTGTAGCCCGTCTGTGTTTACCCAAATATCGACCAAAACGTAAAATACCCGGTTCAAATCCACGTATGGAATTTTACCTTGGTAAGAGCTTCTGAACTAAGCAGCGTGAGAGCCGGGGTTGAAGGATGAGGTTCGGACCAATTCTACTCATGTATATATATGTATACCTTCGTGAGTGAACCAATTTCCCAAATAGTTGGTAGAAACCCTAAAACATATAAATTTAATTTGGAAATTCACTCAACTCACGTCAGCGGTTCAGCTGCGTGGTCGAATTATTGTTCTGCTATTAGTAGATCTTATACAATTGCTTTCCATTCGCGATCGTTGCTGACTGTTGACAATACCCCTTGATATTTCAAATACCTGATGTTGACTTATTTACGTTTTATATTCTCTTAGTCCTAAGTAAACAACCCTTGGCAACAATTCATTGTTATGCAGCACAATGTTGTTTTCAAAGACCTCTTATCCCTTTATAGCTTCTTTGTCCAACAAAGCGTCTTAAAAATGCTTTAAATCAGTACACACAGGGTGTTTAAAAAATGTTGACTAATAATTGTCACCTGAGTGCTTACTGCATTATTCATGGTAAAAAAAGTTCCTGTATTAAGGTTAAGGCTCGGCTCCCGAAATTCAAAACGGTGAAGTTGGCAACCAGTTTCAATGCTAAAATAACCTAACCATACCTTCACTTTTAAGCATATTTTTTGTGTTATTTTCGTCAAAAAACGAAAGTAGTATTTTTTTTCTTAAGGTAAAATAAATTGTGAGTGTTGATTGCAAAGGTTTTTTACAATATCTCTTTTTGCAATTTAGTAAAAAATTAATAAAGTTTATTATTTTCTACTATTTATATCATACGTTAATTAAAAGAATAAAACGGATTTTTTGAAAATGTACTCAGCAATCAACGGAAAAAATTCAGGGTATCCTCCCCTCAAATTAGGAAAATTTACGATTAGAAATCGGAAAGTTTTAAAAGTTTGTAGTATTGTTTGGGTGGTTAATAATGGGCATAATATCAAAAGTCCTGATTGATAATCTAGTCCATCTGGTGAGCGAGGCAGGGTGGGTAAAATATGTGAGCCCGTCAAACTAATGCATGCGGTTTTACAGAGTTACCATCATTGTTTGACACTCAACAATTCCTTGGCGGAAATTTAAAATTGTGTAAAGCTTATAGGTTTGCTGTAGAGGCATGGTATGTTTCTGTTATTTTAATGCAACGCATTTATGAAAGAACGATTCTTTTTTTTTTTTAAAGTTGGCAAGCACGGGACGCCCAGCAGATGAGAAACATTAAATTTAAGTTAATATTAGAATTTATAATTAATAAAACCCAATAAAAAAATATTGATACTTTTTTTGAATAGTGTTTGTTAATAAAATCAATATATTTTTCTTATTATTTTAATAATAATAAATGCAGAATATATATATTTATAAATAGAAAAAACGTAAATAATTTTTAATAGAGACTGTTATACAATGCAGCTACGGAATATTATTTTTCTTTTTATAAATACTGTATATATATATTCTGTAATTAAGTAATATATAAAATATAATATAATAATCTATATATATATAAAAGGCAAAGCACTCACTCACTCACTCACTGATCATCACTAATTCTCCCACTTCCCATGAAACTAGAGAGATGAAATTTTTTCATGTGTATACTTTGTGATGTAAATAGGAAAACTAAAGAAATTTCATTTTGATATTCAAATTTTTAGGGGTAGTTTTTGGTTTCCATTCCCAAAAACGGTTTTGCAATGGCTTTATATTTTTTGCTTTGGCGTTAAAACGAAAGATCGGATCTTAAATTTGATGAAAAATCGTTAGTGTGGAATTCAATTATCTACAACTTTTTTATTTAACATTTTTTTCTATCAATGGTTACCTAGGAAAATTAGTTTATAGTTGAAAAAAAAGTAATAATTTAAGGAGTGCCATTCCCAAAAATGGGTTTATGTTGGGTTCTGTATATAAAAGGCATTATAAATAAAACATAACATATGTTTTTAAAAAGTTCCATCGGGGGTTGGCGTGCGAAGCACGCAGGGGTCTCCCCTAGTCATTTTATACAATTGTAGATACAATAATTAATAAAATATAATATAATTTCATCAAATATTGATTATTTTATCTGCAATAAAATATAATATAGCAACAATTGAACCCATTAATTGTATTTACAATTTTATAATACTGTATGTAGTTTATCTATATATATAAAATTCAATGTATGTCCGTCTGTTTGTACGTTTGTATGTTTGTCCTTTATGCGTTACCAAACCGTCCATCCGATTGCTTTGAAATTTTGCATAGTAACACAGGTTAACCCTGGGAAGGTTTTAGGCCATTTACCGAAGTCCTAGGACATTAGGGCTACGCCCCAGTGGCCCTCAAAGTTTCAATGTTAATCTTATGGAAGGTCAATCTTAAGGAAGAAGAAGAGAAAGATTTCTTTTGATTTTATCAGGGGCACAAAAAACAGCTGTTCGTATGAAAAGCTTAAAACAGCTGATTTTGATCAACAACTGATTTGGATCATAAACTGAATATAATTTTAGGTTAGGCCTACAATGAACTTTTTTTTTCTTGGGTTAATTATTAGTATCAGGTTGATTTGTCTATCCGTGCAAAGCCGGGTCGGGCCAGCTAGTTTTTTTTATAAAATAACATTAAATCTGTAAACGTGTCAAGTATACTGTAGTCGGATAGATTTAGTATGCAGATCATACAGAGAAGCAACGAAGTGTATAGTATACGCACACACACCCACTAGGGAGTCGAGAGCGGTGGCATAGAGTGGGTATGACGGCATAAGAAAGTATCATGCCGTTTGCCGTGACGGCATATGGGCCAATTTTACTGCCAAGGCGCGCCAATAGATGTTTCACATCAAATTCCCGTATCACAACCTGTGTCCTTACATATTTTCGGTTATGCATTAAAATTCTAACTGACAGCTTACAATAACTATTGCTCTGAAAATATTAACATTACTCTTCATCCCGAAAATCATGCTCCAATAAAATTAATCTGCACGTGATTAACCCGTTTATACATTTCAGTACTTGTCAAACTAACTTGAAGCCCTTTTAAAGTTCTTTTGGTTGATACGTTATGTTTAGGCAGAGAGGTGACTGTTTTCACATAATTTTACTCTCCCGTTCAAATTATATAATGTGGGTACAAACACTCACTAAACAACGTAACCAATCAGTCGACTTGTTTTTAAGCGACAGAAGAGAACTAATTTTCGTGCAATGTAGTAATCACAAGGGTACACGATCTGTGACAATGATTCAGCCGTAGTTAGCACAAGTTTTTGAAATATTTATGTACTTTAGGGAACGGCTTTCTTACTTTGGGAGGGGTAAACTTTCACCCTGAGAGACTTAGTTGTTTGACATGAATCTAAAATATATTTCCCTTTAAATGAGTATTGATTGCTAGCGGAATCACGAACCACCAGTACCTATATTCCCGACGGAGTGCTGGTAGTCGAGGTGGGTGACTCCTTTACATTTTGTCTCAGGAGTTTTAATAATTGTGTTTATCAAAATAACAAATTCCAATAATTAATTCGGAGAGGACAAATATTTTCAATACACGGTGCATTGCGTGCTTCGCACGCCAACCCCCGTATTGGGAGTATTTTCAATACACAGAGCATTGCGTGTAGGCAATTCAATACGCCAATTTTAAGCCTATGTGCTATGGACGCACCTGTGCGTCCGCTGTAAAATATTAGTGATTATTACGAAGAAAGGTTCAAAAAATAAGAAATAAAGTAATTTATAATCATTTAGGCTAGAAATTAAAAAAAAATAAAAGGTCAGCTAATAACCTAGCATAGGAAATACGAAATTTGAGTAGCAGTGAACGTGTTAAAAAGAAAATAGTTTAGGTCTTGATATTTTTATTTAAATATACGTGCATAGTAAAAGTATATAATTACTAGGGGCTCTGCCCCTGGACGCTTCGCGTCCCAACCCTGCCTCGGCCTTTGGCCTCAGATAGCTGCTTCTCTTCGCTCGCAGTTAGAAAATTTGTTAAAGAATCTCGTTAATCTTTGGCTCGTTTGTACATAGGTGACCGAGCACAAATCAGCTATTTTATTTGGCAGCTGACTCAAACTCATTAAACATTATCTCCATAAGATTAACATAGGAAATTTGAAGGATTGTTTGCCGGAGCTCCTTCTCGGGTTAATAGCGGCTAAAGGGATGATTGGATCTTGAATCAAACGGAAAATTTCTCCTTTGAAATTAAATTTTCTACAACTTTTGTATTTAACATTTTTTGCTATCTCTTACCGTTTTCTTACTAAATGCGCTCAAAGTGGGAAAATGAAGAAATTTAAAAAATCGAAAAACTCTTTTCCGCGCAAAAGGTGCTTCCAAAATTTAAAAATGTTATATTCAGGCAATTTTCCCAAAAGTTTCTCGTCGAGAGCTTTAATTCAAGTATGAGGTCGAGGGGGGTACGATTACGGAAAGTGCCTAATAATTAATGTCAGTGAATCAGTGAAATTGTCTAGCTTTAAGGACTTTGGACAGAGCCTCCCTTCTCGGATGAATAGTGGCTAAATAGATAATTGTATCTTGAATCTGACGGAAAATCTCCTCTTTGAAATTAAATTTTCTACAACTTTTGTATTTAACATTTTTTGCTATCTCTTTTCGTTTTCTTACTAAATGCGCTCAAAGTGGGAAAATGAAGAAATTGAAAAAATCGAAAAAATCTTTCCCGCCCAAAAGGTGCTTCCAAAATTAAAAAATGTTAAATTCTGGCAATTTTCGCAAAAGTTTTTCGTCGAGAGTTTTAACTCAAGTACAAGGTTGATGGGGTTCCGATTACGGAAAGTGCCTAATAATTAATGTCAGTGAATCAGTGTTACCGTCTAGCTTTATATAAGTAGATGTAACATTGTTAGTTTGTACAATATTTTAACCTCTACTTCTGGAAATGGAGGAAGAGAGAAACTGGTTTTCAGTAGAACATGGTGGCGCAGTGGTTAAAGACGTTCGTCCAGTTTGCTACACACTTGTGTATAGGTTCCAGCTTAGAAACGAAATCAGTTTATACGAACATAAGTTCACAAGCACTTCGTTTCCAAACAATTCCTTATTTTCCACTTTAAAAAACGTCAACTTTAAAAGCAGATAGTATATTGAGTTCACATTTTTGGCAACACGCATTTTGCAAGTTAGGTTTTACAGTTTTAATAAAATAAAATAATTATGTTCATATATTTTATTACTAGTGTATTTACAGTTGATATCTTTTGTTTTTTTGCTTTTTAACATATATCTGACACTTTTAATATTTAAAATATACAAGGGTGAGGTTCGAAGAAATTCTCATTTAGGTAGGCTATATTTTGAACAGGTAGGCAGCTACTCAGCGCCTTTGTAAGAAGACCAATTTCCCAAATATTTATATACCCTAAAACATATAAAATTAATTTGGATATTCGCTCAACTCACGTCAGCGGTTCAGCTGCATAATCTAATTATTGTTATTGTAGGCCTTATGCAATTGTTTTACATGTCCGATCCTTGCTGGCATTCTGTTGACAATACCCCTTGATATTTCAAATACTTGATGTTGACTTATTTCCGTTTTATATTCTCTTAGTCCCAAGTAAACAACCCTTGGCAACAATTCATTGTTATGCAGAGCAATGTTGTTTTCAAAGACCTCTTATCCCTTTATAGTTTCTTTGTACAACAAAGCGTCTTAAAAATGCTTTCAAAAGGTCGTACGTCGTACATACAGGGAGGGTATTTCAAAAATGTTGAGTAATTCACCTACGTGTTTACTGAGTTACGGTAAAAAGTTCCTATAGGCCCAGTCAAATTAGAAAAATATACGGTTTGAAATCCGACAGTTTTGTTTGGGAAAGTCTAATAATGGACATGATATTATCAAAATTCCTGATCTACAGGTAGTGAGCGGATGTGACAAAATATTTGACCTTTGATTTTTGGTAAATATCTCGGAAAATATAGGTCCTACCAAAAAGAATCCATTATCAAAAATAAAAAGTAAATGTGAGCGGTCGTGGGACCCCCGTCAGGAACGAACTTCATCACGCCTTTTCTTCAATTCTTTTACCAGCCTTAACGGCAACATACAAACATAATTTTATTCTTTCAATTGCCGTTTATTATTAGTTTGTTTTTTATACAAATATTTACTGTTTCCATACGTTTAATGTTATTATAATAAAAGTGTAGAATGAATTATAACATAAAAGCTAAGATGGTAAACACAGTTAAATGTCCATTCATTGTAAATACATTCTATAAACGTAAGAAGTTTGTTTTATCAGTCTAGGAATAACCTAAAACTATTGCGTGTATGTTTAATTTATTTTACCTATGTTAACGGCAACATACACACAATAATTTTAGGTTAGGTCTAGACTTAAAATTACTTTCTAGGCCTAACCTAAAATTATTGTATGTATGTTACCGTTAAGGCAAGTAAAATAAATTAAATATACACACAATAATTTTAAGTTAGGAGTTTGATGAACCAACATTTTATCTTTATTGAATGTATTTCAGCGCTAGACGACAGTATCTGAACTACGCCGGACGGAACCGATCGTCTCTTAATTTAAATTGATGAATCAAAACACATGTTTCTTGAATGTATTGCCGTAGCAACCAATTTGATAACGCTTTTTCGTTACGCGTATTTTCTATTACTAATTACCATAGCAACCAATTAATAACACTTTTTTTCGTTACGCATTACCTTTTCTATTTGTTAACTCCTACCTCAACCCGCGTTAAGTAACTTCGTTCCAAAAACATATAAACTACCTACAAAAATAATCCTTATAATTTTTCATTAGAGCCAGTAAGTAGTGTACCGATCGAGATATTCGCGTTCTTAAAATGAAAAGTTCAATAGGAGTCACATAAGTTCTTAAAACGACTGTAACTGGATTAATTATATTATTAGCGAATTTCCATAGGAAAAATGAGCTATTGCAGAGGCCCTTATGGTGAGACCCAAGGTCGGGAGTAGCAAATGAGCACCGATCATGGTCCCCAGAACACGTTTTGGGGGGGTCATTAAAATTCATATATATATATATATATATATATATATATGTTCGCACTCTAGCGGCCGCATTTTAAGTCCGATTTGGGTCAAATTTGGTACACATGTTGGTTGTCTACGTCGCTCGGAGGAGTTCGTTAGCCAAAAAAATCCAACAACCGGAAGTACGTTTTTTGACCGGAAGTAACTATTTTTTGACATTTTTACTACGAGAATTAATTTTTTTTTTAGACGTTTTTCAATGTAGGATGTTGTTCTGCACATTTTGTTTTTTTACGCGACCTTATAGCTCGCTTGGTTCCCCCAAAATCGATCAAAACGTAAAATACCATAAAAGTACCCGGTTCAAAGCCATGTGGTGGATTTTACCGTGGGGTTGGCGTGCGAAGCACGCAATGCATGGTGTATTGAAGGTACTCCCAATACGGGGGTTGACGTGCGAAGCACGCAATGCTTTCTGTGTTAAAGAAACTCCCAATTTTCGGAATGGCGTGCGAAGCACGCAATGTTTTGAATATTGAAGACACTCCCAATATGCGGATTGGCGTGCGAAGCATTTTGCAGCTATTCAGCACCGTCGTGAGTAGACTTATTTCCTAAATTGTTTGTTGAAGCCCTAAAACATAAGCCTATAAATTTAATTTTGGAAATTTGCTCAACTCACGTCAGCGGTCCAGCTGCGTGGTCGAATTATTATATTTTATGCATTTACTATCATGGAAAATCTATTGTATGATTTTAACGGTATATTTCAGTTTAGATTTGAATAATATGTAATGTTTATGGTTAAGTGAGACTCCATCAATTGTACACGGTTTACTTTGATCCTCAAGAATTGGGAAACGGTCGGACATTTTATTTTACCGTCACAAGAGAGCAATACAAACAAAATGTTATGTCTGGACAATCCCACAGTGTTTGTTTAGGACTGCATACGGACGCTAAAGGCCTATTACTTGATGAGCTTTTCTCTCAGCTTTGCCTCGTTGTGTTTGGGCAACGTTTAGACTAAATATTAGAAACTGTAACAAATTAACTAGTTCGGAAAACCACGAGAGACGACCGCCACTTTGCTCGCAAAATAGAACTCGGTCTATATTTTAAGTAGAGCAAATTTTCGAATTAAGTTTATATGTTGTAGGGTTTCAACCAACTATTTGCGAAATTGGTCTACTCAAGAAGGCGCTGCATAGCAGCCTGCATGTACGAAATATATTAGTAGAATTTGTTTTCACCTCATCCTCCAGCTACGTTCCGCTGGCACACGCGAGTCTGGGACCCGCCTTTCGGCCTCGGACCAGAAGCTTCCCCCATGTGGATATGAACCGGGTACTTTTGTGGTATTTTACATTTTAAACGATTTTGCGTGAAACAGACGGGCGATAGAGTCGTGTAAAGGAAGAAAATGTGCAGAATAATCTACAAGAATTATTTGTTTGATAAACCCTTAAACGTTTCATTATAGTATGAAAAACCAAAAAAGTTTTACTCCAGTCAAAAATGGAGCATCGAGTGTACCAAATTTGACGTAAAATGCGCCCGTTAGAGTGCGAACTCTATACAGGGTGGACCAGCTAAAGTGTGACAGTAGCCAACTTTTAAAATGTGATTCGGACAAAAATGTTTAAATAGAACATCGGTCCTTAACTTTCGATACCTTTTGGACTGTGTATAATTTTTTTTCAAAATCCGCCATTTTGAATCAAAAATGGCGGCCAACTTCATTTTTTTTAAATGGAAACCCCCCATTTGTATGACGTTTTTGATTTTATGGGCAATTTTAAGACTTTTTTGTTCCTTACATTTTTTTTTTTAAACCTAACGGTTCTCCTGTAAAATGAAGTCGAAGTTTCATTTTCTTACAGCTAATCACTCATAAAGGTTTCAATAACCAACTTCTAAACCATGCTTCAGGCAACAAACTTTTTTAAAATTAAGGTATCAAAAATTAAGGTCAGATGTTCTATTTAAACATTTTTGTCTGAATCGTATTTTAAAACTTAGCTATTGTCACACTTTAGCTGGACCACCCTGTATATACAGGATGACCAGTAATTACGGGGTCAAACTTCGGGGAATGGTTCTATGGGTCAAAATAAAAAAAAAATTCATATAACATAGGCAAAAAATTCTTCGTTTCTCAGATATCCTCCATTTTGCTTTTTGTACAAAATAATTCATATGTAGAGAACGGTTTGACTGATTGAGGTCAACCTTGGTACGAAGCTTAACCCAACAATGATATACCTCAAGAAAAATAATCGATACTATCGTATCATTCGTTTAAAAATGGCGGCTGTTTGAAAACTTCAAACCTAAATAACTCAAAACCCGTACATTTCAACGAAAAATGTCAAGCACCTTTTTTTGCAGACCTTTTGATTCCCTATCGGATGGTGTAACTGTAAAAAACAATCTGATGAAGGATAATAGTTCAGTTATGTGTACTAATTCGTTTGTTCGACCCGGCATCCTACACCAACACACTAAACACAGCAATATTGTATGGTACATTTGCTGTTATTATCTTTAGCTTAGCTACTATCCTTCATCCGATTGTGTTGACAGTTACACCATCCGATAGGGAATCAAAAGGGCTACAAAAAGGAGTTTTGACATTTTTCGTTAAAATGTACGGTACGGTTTTTGAGTAATTTAAGTTTGAAATTTTCAAACAGCCGCCGTTTTGAAACGCATGATTGGATTTAATTGTTTTTTTTAGATACAGTATATCATTGTTAGGTTAAACTGCATGCCAAGTTTGAACTCAATCAGTCAAACCGTTCTCTAGATTTGAATTATTTTGTACAAAAAAACAAAATGGCGGATATCGGGAAAACAAAGCTTTTTCGGACCTATGTTTATATAAACTTTTTTTCTTATTTTGACCCATAGAACCATTCCCTCGAAGTTTGATCCCGTAATTACTGGACAGACACCCTTTATACAACATTTTTAATGACAAACCACTTGTTCTGGAAACTATGATCGGTGCTCATTAACCACACCATAAGAGTCACTGTAAAAGCTCATCTTTCCTATGGAATTTCTCTAATAAAACCCAAGGCTTTCTCCCAAACCATTTCATTTGCTATTGTTGATTTTAGACCTCTGTGCGAACAATTTGGTACCGACTCACTTTTCTAAATGCTGTAGTGCTCGTATTGGATTTTACAACTGTCAACTGTAAGGTACCAGCAATTTATTTCATCAACACTTCCTGAGAGTGACGTAGTTTAATCTCTCTTGTGTAACGTTTAAACAAAACTGGATTATGCATTGTTAGAAACAAGAATGACATCATTACCATGGATACAGGATAAATATTAATAACACACAGCAACAAATCATTTGCTTCTGAACATCTCGTAGTCGCATCCTTTTCTA
>JAGFPH010003788.1:20577-44888 GCA_018207615.1 Philaenus spumarius
GGATCCTCTGTTGTGTTATCTATTTTATAATTTAATTTTCACTTTTTAAACCTAGTAATAATTTTTACTACTAAATCACTAAATTAATTTTCGTTAACCTAGAAACAATACCTAAAAGTTCCTAAACATCCTGCATTTACTTAAACGTTAAATTGTTAATAAATGTATGAATTATTTAGACAGTGAGAGCTCGATTTAAGGCACTGTTGTTAGTAGTGCTCATCGGTCTGACAGTTGATTTTGTGTGAAAATATCAGAATATACAATAATCTCTTTGCATTGGCTTCACCACAATTTTATTTTAGACCTATCTGAACCAACACCCATTTCTTGGAATCATTTACATTTATTACCATAGTAACCTATTTGGAAACTTTAAAATAGGTTATTTTTTTAACAATCAACAACTTTTGAAGGTTAGGTTTATATCGCTCTATTATATAAAAAAAGCCTGTCATTCACACAAAAACGTGGACCTACTGCGTATGCGTTAGGATCTAGGATACCGCACCCCAAACACCCCACCCCGATCCAAGTACCTCTGTCCTAATAAATCGTCCTTTCAGGGAAAATATCAGATTATATGCAATAATGTAATCTGTTTCCATTTGCTTTGCCACGAGTCGCTGCGAGGGTTGGTGAGCGAAGCGAGCAGGGGTGAAGGTGCTGCTATTAAAATCCTGCTGTTGAAGTCGTAAAACGTTACAAATTCCTCCGATAGTAGTTCGTTTATGAAATAACATGATCACAACGTTGGACTATCAAAATGTGACATCAACTATTTCAATTATGTTTGCAAGTTGCAAGGTTCGAACATTGTAAAGTCATAAACAAAAGCATGGTTATCAGAAGATTACAAGTGGATTTCCACTCTAGTTTAATCATGCGTTTATATCTTACACGCGATACGTATGTAACGTTATTTTAAATAGGTTATTTGCCAAGAACAATCAATAATTAATTATCTATGATGCACGTTTATTACTCATATTGGACCTATTGCTACCATCGTATAGGCACGCGGGGTCAGTATTAAGAAATATGATACTTTAAAACAGTCTCTCTCCCTCCAATGTTTAAACCCTTTGAGCTTTGGCCCCGACATCCGATTTTTCGTATTTCAAAAAGCCCAACTATTATCTCTTGTGTACCTGCATAAAATCCCAAGTTCAATTCAGCAAGTTCTTAGTGTTTCGCAAAAAAATGTGTTCAATTTATTTATTAATACATTTTTATGATTTTTTAAATGAACGACTCAATTAAATGTTTTATAATGGTTGATTTTTTTAAATAAGTGTGAATGGATATTAGATATAACAAATTTCGAAAAATGTTCAGTTTATTCACAGCTATCGCAATTATCTTTGTCGCAGTGAACATAGACGATGACTACATATCAATAAGACGAAAAGTTACAATGTTAAAAATTCAGACCAGGGAAGCAGGCATAAAAGAGGAGTTGCGCCATCGGCCGCTAGTAGCGCTAAGCGCGTTTTGCCGACCGAGTGTGGTACGACGACGAAGCAGCCGCTCACGGTCACATAACAGTCGGACCTGTCTTTATCTCCTCCTCTTACCATCCTCGTCCCACTCTGTGCTGGCAAAACGCGCCCTCAGAGCTCCTAACGTCTTTTATACCTAACCAAAGTCACTTTTATACCTACTTTCCTGGTCTGAATCCTACCCATTTAAACTGTTCGTCTTATTGATATGTAGTCATTGCCATAGATGAGATAGTGCTGTAAATAACGATGTAGTGCCATCTCGTCCAACATCCAATTTCCTAGAAAAGAGTGCCATCTCGTCCAGCTCAGTTGAATAAACACACTAATTAGTGCCATCTCGTCCACGTGAAAACTTGACAAGGGTTGAAGAACGCAACGCAGGTAGCCTGTGGTTGTGCGCCCTCGCCTAGCACCCTCACCCCTCTCCCACCCCTTTGTTTACATGTGGACACTGCCAATTTAAACCTAATTTGTATGCTTGATCGGGAGGTGTAAACATCTGTAGGAATATGGAGTTTTCGACCACCATAAGAGGCCAACCTAGTCTTTTTTATATAACGGTTTCCGGTATACGAAGAACAATGAAAAGAGGAAATCTGTAGCAGTGTGTAAATCGTACGAGTGTAAATCACATTATATAATTTAAAAAAATCTAAAAGGTTCGAACATATAGTATGTAGTCACAGTATGTTTGCTTTTTACTTAATCTGGCCGATAACAGTATGATTATATTTCGTTATTATTACTTTATGTAATAAAAATAAAAGGTTATAACTTATAACCTATAGTATTTAGTCACAGTATGTTTACTTTTTACTTAACCTGGCCGATAACAGTATGTTTGTACTTTAAAAACGTATGTACAACTTTGTAGTTGAGTTGGCTAAACTATTCGTTTCCACACAAAAAAGAACAAGACAAATCCGGCAACGCTGGGAGAACGCTGAGAAAAGCATGTCGGCTCTTTACAATGTAAATTCCCATAAGGAATATTTGATTTGAAAGTTTTTAAGACCCTTAATAAAAAGAATTAAACGTTCCAATAGTTTTTGTAGATCTGTCAAGTAAACAATAGCATAGGTCTTTGGACGAGATGGCACTAGTTGGCAGGTAGAGAATTAACCCAATGCCTTACGTTCGTGGAATCTGGACGAGATAGCACTTGTACGAGATGGCACGACACCTAAATAACGTAGAATGATCATAGAGGTAAATAAAACTGTTCCTTCCGATTCCATCGATGTATAATAAATATAGGTTCACTAATGATTTGTATTTTATATGATTTTTTCCTCAAAATTTGGACGTTGGAATCAACGGAGTTACAATGACCAAAAATCGGACTTCGGGAGCCGAAGGATTTTTAATAAATCTGGTTTCGTTGGAATACGGTTCTTGAGTAGATACTTTATATTTCTTCTTGACAAAGAACTGACTTTTACAAAACTCACGCTGGAAAACCAGCTAAATAACCTAAACCTAACAGATAAGGAAAGAGCACAAGCTTTTGTGTTTCAGAGAGAAAGTGCTGGAAAATCAAATGGAGTTTCGGCTCCGAAACATGTCGTAATAAATACACAAGAAGTCACGTGACGGACCTAACAACGTAATATTATTGTTAAAATTATAGTATCGTTGGAAATTATTTTGGAATATACTCACGCTTTCTAATTATGCTAAAATTATTGTGATCGGCCAAGTAGATATCTAGAAATAGGTATTCCAGCAAAACGCCGTTATCCTTGTTTCTCTGTTATATAAAAATCCTGTTATTCACGCAAAATCTCTGGCCCTACTGCGAATGCCTCAGGTTCTGAGTCACCGTCACCCCACCACCCTAAACTGAACCAAGTGCCTCTAAGTGAAAATATCAGGGTATACAATATTTTTTTGAATTTGCTTCTCCGCAAGTTGTCTTGGTGTGGTTACTGATCGAAGCGAGCAGCTTCGCAGCCCTCCTCTATATCTATGGAATACTCTATAAATATATTTTACTCTACTTTATTGCTTTTGTACTTTCCTCAATTACCATCTATGTCTATATTAAACCATAAAATGTAATGTCTGTTTCACGAGGAAATAACTATTTATAACAATATTTTAGTTCATTTCTACAAGTAAAGTTTTTAATTTACAAATTAGCTAATTATTGGCAAGATAACTCCACAGTTGTGTTTGGGTCTGCTGTAGTGGCAGCCATCTTGGATTTTTATCCCATAAGAGCAATGTTAAATTTCAAACCATTTATTTCGTTTATTTTTTATCATAAAATTGTTTGCAAGGTCTCATTTTAAGCACAGTCACAATACGCATCCGTCTTGCAATTTACATTTTTTTAAATGCTTTTGATTTTGACATTTTGTAAGTACAAAGTTTTATTTTTTTTCCTAATACAATAAGAAATTAATAACGAAAAATAATTTGCAAGAAGGATCCGAAATTTTATAAAGAATATTCAGTTTTTTTTACACTCAATTACAAAAGATAGACTTATAAAATGGTATGAAATGAGGCAATGTCAGCGCAAGAAATTGCACTATTTAGATAGGGATATAGTGAGAGGCGTTTGCGTTCCGGTGGATTTCTCGTTTACTGGAGCAGACCCTTAAAACCTGCAGTAGTTTACTATTACGGCCCACTTCTCTTTTACTATCTACTATCATTGTATTTGGATAACCTAATAGAACTCCGATCCAATGCAATATTTTGTTCTACTGGAAATTTGACTTTTTTGGCGCTATCTATTGGGGAAACGAAGGAAGCTGGTTGGAAACACCAATGCTTACAATGCTTTCTCCCTAGCGCTACCTCGCGGCGCGATCATGTACTATTTTCGCGAACACCTTTTTTCCGGCACACAAGATGCAAGATCTATTTATTATTCATGATCTATGCTACTATGTCCATCCAAGTTTTGAAAAGAAAACATAAGAGAAAATTTAAAACTGTTTAAATTGTTTGTAACCATTCCAGTCAAACATTTTTTCAATTTGCTTGATTTTGTATTCAATTTATTATGGTCCAGTCAAAATAGACAGTTAATTAACTTTGGAAAAATTGGTATACAGCTGAAAATTGGTATAAGTCTTAAATACACTATTAAAATATCAAAAGTCCCCACCGATCCTAAGTCTTCTAAAAATTGTATTCAAGGTCATTTGCGTTTCTCTTGTAAACGGTAAGTATTATCGTAAAAATAGGTCAGACAAAAGTTGTAGATCATGCAATTCTCCATACAAATGTTTGCTAAGTTACCACCTTTGATGGTCTATTTTGACTGGACTATTAGGCCAACTATGCAAACGTTTAAGTTGAGAATTCAACGCTACTGAAGATACAGTATTAAAGTTACAAGTTAGGTAGTAAATTAACTAATGTATTTATTTTGTTGTACCAAAACCTCCTTTACATCTCAGAATTAAAGGAACTATTTATAATAGTATATCTATAGAATAGTAAAATCTTATCTTATTAAACGAGCAATTCTTGTATATTTGTTTATGAATTTATTTCGGGGATCTCGCTAACGGCTCTAACGATTTAGATGAACATTTGCATATAAGGGTTTTTTGACGTCAGGAATCGAATGCTAGGTCTTATTCTGTAAAAATACGCTTAAACTCGGGAAAATGTGCATACAATTTAAACTCTGAACTTCTTTTATATACCATCATTTGAAGTCACTAAGTATAGGCGAATAGATATAAGTTTGAGTACAATTTTCTGCCAATCCTAACGTAACACTTTCACTTACGTTTCGGAGTTCCTCCATTATCGAGACCTATTTCAGTACTGGATTCATCCGTAATGGAATCGTCTAGATATAGTTAGCCACGCCACTCCTCCTACTACAGGTTGCTTCTTATGTAACCTGTTATGTAATATGTTATGCAACACGTTATGTAACCTGTTATGTAATATGTTATGCAACACGTTATGTAATATAAACCTAATCTTTTATTTTATTTATTATTGTATTTTTTTTATATTTTCAACAATTTTAGATTTTGGAAAGTTATTTCTGATTGACTGTTAATTTGTTCATTAATAATATTTTCTCCGTTCATTTTTAGTTTGAAAATTACCTTGTTTTCCATTATATTTAACCGTCTTTCTTTGTTACTTTGGTGTAAGAGCTTCATTGATTCTTTCATTTCATATGGCATATGACCCTCATTTAATAAGTGTGTTGCGTAATTTGAATCTCTTTTTTCATATTTATAAGATCTAATATGTTCCCTAAATCTTGTTTTTAGTTTTCGTCCTGTTTGGCCTATATATTATGTTGCGTTATATTTGCACTTTATTTTATAATATACTTCATTTTTGTCGTATGCTTCCCTTTCTTCTATAGATTTGCTTAATCTTCTCTTTATGGTGTTGTTCGTATTAAAAGCAGTTTTAACATTGAATTTCCCAAAAAATTGTTTCATTTTATATGTTTCTTTTCCAGTGAAGATAAATCCCGCCCAGATATTTTCTTGTTTCTTTGTGACTTTGGTTTTATTATTTAAATTTTGTTTTATTTTAAGAATTAATTTTCTTATTGTTCTCTTTTCGTATCCATTATTTTCAGCTATCTTAAATATTGGGTTTAGTTCTTCTTTGTGTGCTTTCCTTTTTAACTGTAAACTATATAATCTATTAATCATGTATCTAAAAGCTGCCATTTTGTGTTCCATTGGGTGGTTTGAATGTGCATTAATTATATTATCGGTGCACTCTAAAAACTTTCTAAAAACTCCAAATTCTAGTTGTTTATTATTTCTGGTTATTATCAAGTCCAAGAAATTAATCGTTCTGTTTTCTTCTTTTTCCATTGTAAATTTAATATTTTCGTGGATTTGATTTATTTTTTCTAAAATTAGTTCTCCTTTATTATTTTGGCTGTCTTTTATTATTAATAGTGAGTCATCTACATACCTTAAAGTTTAAACTAATTTATCATCTTTAAAAGGGAAAGAAAGACTGCAACTTTAAACACCAAACATCAAGGTTTATTATTTACAAAAAATCTTGTAAATTGTAGTAATTACAACTTGTGATAATTACAGTTGTAATAATTTATTTAAAACCTCTTCTTTGTATGTGAAAATACTTGTCTATCGTGTAACGTGTAAGGTCGATAGCACGAGGGCAAGCTTATACTTTGTCACGTTGATGACGTTGGTACACACTACGCACGCATCATTAAGGCTAGGCGCCTATTGGGACGCGTGTGAGATGACATGACGCGAACTGCATGACACGACCGCGCCACACGCGTCGCGTTGGGGAAAGTATATTACAACTCAGTTGCTCCCAACTCTCGCCCAGTAGAAACGTGCGATTTACTTTATTTAATTTTTTAGAAAGTTTAAAATTAATCACGGATAAAACTACGTTTATTAGATCTAACCTAATTTAAAATAACTTTAGAATTACCAGAATTACTTGCTGTATTTACTAACTACTTCCGGATGAACCGAAACTCACAGAAGTGCACGGGATGGTACATATTATGTTCTTTATATGTGCATACCTTAAACATTTTCACTTGTTAGTTTATGACTTTATAAAGACATGTATTTTTTAAATTTTTATGGGGTTAATTTCCAGCGCCAAATATTTTATTAAAAATGATTTCATATTAAAATACAGAGAACATATAAAACACAGATTTAATTCATTAACAAAAAATATTTATTAAACTATTCAGTGGACATACATATTTATTAAAAATTATTTTATGATAATTATTTTATTAAAAAATACTTTTTTTAATGTTTATTAAAAATTCAGCTTTATTATTCAAATAAATTCAATTTTATTTTTAACATTTTTCAAACTAATTAGGCCTCCATCAGCTTTTCCTGGGCCAACATCTGAAAAATGTGATAGTGGAAAATGTACAACTGGACACCAAAACCTTTGAGCGGCAGTAGAGTACTGAACTCGTGAAACGTGAAACGCGTGTCGCAAGAAATTGTGTCACTACCACTGTGTCACGTGTCTGTCCTGCCACACAAGTCGCCCTGCGTAGCGTCATGTTACCAATATGCTCTAATCCATTCCTTTACGTATGTTACAAAAAGTCGGGTTGTGCCACATCACGTGACAAGCGTTATACGCGTCTCAATAATATGCGCCTAGCCTTGATGATTGGTATAAGTTCCAACTACATATATTATTATGCAATTAATTTGTATTTTTTGGAAATAAGAAATACTAAATATTCAAAAATAATCGTACATTTTACAATTTGTATTCTTAAATTTATAGTTTTCCCATCAATATATTTTGTAACGTATTTAAATATATTTGATTTCAGGTGTAACAGATGAAACAAAAAATGAATTTAAGTGCAGTCTAAAGGGCGATGAACAACTGAAGAAGGAACTCCTCAAGGGGAAAAAATTGAAAATCGCAACATTTCAGGTCAGAAAAAAATAGCTAGGCTTACACAACAAAGTTTATTATTTTATTGCTCTGTATTTGCAAATGGAGATAAGTTTCCGATGACAGTTTCAGATGAATGTATCACTCACCATCAGACTGAAAACAGAAAAAATCAGTATTCTATAAGACAGGCAGATCAATTGTTTAGAAAGTGGTTCGGATATTTGTATTATAAACAATATAATTTAGATTCATGTTTCATTGAGTATAATTCTGCCCCCGTAAAGAAGAAATCCCTATCTCTACTTACTTAAAATTTTCAAAAATTAATAAAACCAGCAAATTTTCCCCCTCAGTTTTTAAATTATTAAAAAAAAAATCAATCACAAATATTTTATTAGCAGTAAATTGTTAAATTTAAAAAAATGCAGCTATTTACCACAAGCAAAAACACAATAATTTTTAGATTTAAAAGCATTTAACAGAGATGCCTTTGGCATAAGAGGGCTCAAGATGACACAAGAGGAATTTAGTTGCCCAAATTTTTTAGTATTTGATAGGAAGTAAGGAATTTAAATAAAAAAAAAGAATGTCATGCCCAGAGTCTTAATATTAAAGTTTATTGAGTTTAACGTTTTACACAGTTTTCGAATTTGAAAACTTTTCCACAATATTCATTGACAATTTTCTATCTGGTGATGAATGCATCAGCAGCCATGAATATACTCGTATGTCCTGGCTCAAAGCATCTAAGCAAACTTTTGGTATGCATTAACCAAGAATAAAAGAAACATGAATAGTACATAATTCTGTTCTGTCCAGAACAGTTTTGTCATGATACAGAAAAATTTGTTTTGTGTCTCTGTAATAAAGAAAAATAACCAGCCAAGAAATGAATTGTCCTTTTTTCCTGTTCATTCACTGATTTATACCTGAGAACAGCTAAATAAACCACTTATTGTATTAAGATTTTTATACATGAATACATCCGTCAACCGAAGAAATGAGATATTTTAACATAAAAAAATGTTTAAAATATATTATTTTAAAATTAGAAGCCCTATCTATATATGGTGATCAACTCAAGGAGCCCACCATTGGGATCAAAGAAAGTATTAATTTTACAGCAAACTTTAAATGGGGAACCTTTCTTTGTTTTTTGAGAAATTTTTGTAAATGTCCGCCATTTTCCAATATAGCGGTCAACTTTGTAATTTCTTATGGAAATCCCCATTTTTTATGACGGATTTGGATTTTACATGCAATTTTCAGACTTTTTTATTCTTTTATAAATAAATAAACACACAAAGAATATTACGTTTTTCAAGTTTCTATTCCCAAAAAAATAAATGTACAATAATTTAATAAGTTTAAGTTAGTACTAAAATCAACAGAAGGTACAATTTGAAAGTAAAGAGCCAATTAATTGAAGATATTTGCATGTATTTATTTATTTGTTTGAATTGCAGTCCCTTATTTATGTATCTTCAAAGTTCCTTCATGTAAAAATATGTCTCTTAACACAAATCAAATTCCAGTACTGCAAAAGGAACAAACCAATAATAATATATTCAGCAAGTAAAGTGAAAAGAAAAACATTAAGAAATGTAAAAACTTCCAGAAAGCACAATTTATACATTTAACTACAGTGTGAAATTATATAAAATCGTTCATAAAACCAAAACTAGTAATCAGAATAAGGAAAGTATGAAATATTTATAGAACAAAAGAATTTATGGAAATAAATAAAATGTTATATTATCAATAATCTTAAATTCATTATATTTGCAATCGAAAAAAGTATGATGACTTTTAATCCTAGTTAGAAAATTAAATGAATTAAAACCTAACTGAAAATTGTCTCTCTACAGAAGGACTATCCGTTAAGTTGGACTCAAGTCAACAGCTCTGGAAACCTTATTGGAAAAGGTATCGCATTTGAGATTATGGAAACATTGCGGCAAAAGTTTGGTTTTACGTACCAAGTGGTAACACCTCCGAGGAATCTGCTGGGAGACGCCAACAACGGTATCTTTGGAATGTTACACTCGGGAGTAAGTTTGTAATATAAAATAACAAATTAGTTGAAATATTATTTGTCAAATTAGTCTCCCATCTATGTTGAAACAAGATGGCTTGCGAAAGTCTAATACAGTTTTTGTTTTTTAAGGAAGTAGATATGGCAGCTGCTTTTTTACCTGTGGTGCCCGGCAGTCATAATATTATTTTATGGGGAGTTAACCTGATTCAGAATGAATATTATGTACTGATGAAAAGGCCAAAAGAATCCGCATCCGGTTCAGGCCTTCTTGCTCCTTTTGACACAGAGGTAAATGATACTATGTTGTGTTTGTTTATAAGTAAAACTCCTCAATATTTAATGTAGTATACTTAAAATACTAATGAATCACTCCAATTCATATTTGTTCAAAAGGTGCATTGTATAACACAGTAATTGAGTAACTGTAATTTTTAAATAATGTATTAATACATACTACACAACTTAAAATGCATTTTTTAATTCATTTTGAACTGAATGCCACCATTAAATTCATAAAAGAAACATCTTAATGTTTAAATCTCAAGTTGAAATGTATTATATGAAATGAAAAAAGACAATATAGTGTAACATAGTTTACTCACTGTTAGTGAAGATAATTTTTTACTGATAACTGTGAAGAAATATTTAATTATTTATTTATTAGTTTAATATAAACACAACCTGTACCTATTTCAGCTAATAAAATTGAAGGGGTGATCTTTCACAATCTATCTTAACAATAAACTTGTTTTAGTTCAATAAAAATGTAGTTTTATTTATATAAAATGTTTGTTTGTAAGGTATGGCTGTTGATCCTGTTGTCTTTGGTGGTCGTTGGACCTATAATGTACATCGTAATGCTGCTGAGAGTGAAACTTTGCCGAGATAAGGACATGAAAGTCTATCCTTTAACAGCTTGTGTTTGGTTTGTGTATGGTGCGCTCATGAAGCAAGGTTCTACCCTCAGTCCTGTTAATGGTAAGTTATTCATTTCTAACATTCATTTTGAATGAAATTTGTATTGAGAAGGTATTTACTGTTCAAAAACATACAGGCAGGCCTACATATTGAAATAACTCAAAAATGAAGTTGAGTATAGTTTTTTAAAGGAGTGCTACTATTTGAAATGTTGCATCAATTGAAAGAAATGACCGGCACGACATCTGGCGGTAATTTTGACAAATAAATTGTAAACAAAACTATGTTCGGTAAATTATTCTTAATGACTAAACAGGAAAAAATTAAAATTAAATTACTTCCAGATCTTAAATAATTATAAAACCTATATCAAAAGTAATTTAAAATATTATACCAATCCAGGAAAATTATTAGGCTATACGAGCCCTGGAACGACAATTAAAGTAAATATCTATATTCTAAGAATTTTCAAAATAACAAGAAAACAAAACGGGAAAAATTAATAAGGCCTATGTTAGAAATACAAAATTTCAAATCAAAATTCTGTTTTAAAGAAAACTATAGAATTGACCAATAATTAAAAATAACTCAAAGTAATGGAAAAACTACTGAAGATGTTCGTCCATTATTAACCTTCTCATGTCTAGTAAGGAAACTAATAACTCGATTGGAAGATAGATTCCATTATCTTTTAAGGCATGAATGTAAAATCAAACTGTAATAACTATGTAAGTTAGTTTATAAGATGTGTAATTGCTAAAGAGAAGTTATTTGATCCAAAATATTATTGTGAAAATAAATAGTCAAATTTTAAAATTCATTACATATCACACACATACACAAATTTATGAAAAAGTTCCAGAAGGCGGAAGCTTTAATAAAGAAACTGGTGAGACTGAAAATTAAAACAAAAATTGTTAATGGGAGGCCTGATAAGAAAGGACCCTTGTTTAAATGTATGAAGGATTTGATAATTAATTATATCCATAAAAGCAAGAACTCAATAATAAACCACATGTAAAAGAAACTTTAAATAATGCTCTGCCAAGACTTAGTAAAATATTGTATGTATAATAACTAAGAAAAGAGCAAGATAAATCTTGGTACCATATAGCCCATGAGATGAAACGAATTTCATTTTCATAACCGCATTTGATTCAATAACTGTTTTATATTAAAAAACATAAACTAAAGCCTAAAATGCATTAATTAAACAATTATTTTTTGATCCTGGTTATAAAAAGTGATATAGAAGGCTATAAAAACGAAACTAGACTTAATGCTACTCAAATTTAATTAGATTTCAATTTTATTTCATGTAAAATATTTCACAAATTTAAAAGATATTACAGTAAAACCTGGCTATAAGGAATCCCAAGGGGCCAGAATGTGTTTTCCTTCTATCAAGGTTTTCCTTGAGTCCAGGTTTCCTTACATTCAGGTTTTATCAGTAAAAATTCCTTATATAGATGTAGGTGGTATATAATGAATTTTAGAAACTGAATTGGAAAAAATGTATATTTGAAATAAGTATACATATTTGAATGTAATTTGAAAACTAAATTTGAAAAACTCACAAATTTGTACTGCTGAAATAATCAGTCACTTTTCCGTGTTTTACGCTATCAGTATCTACTCTTTTAATGAGTTTCTCAAGCTCCCAAATATGGTAAAACGATGATGGATCACTGACTATACACTCGAAAAACTTCAGTGCAGTGGCCAATCCTGTTAGTGCTTCCTTCCTCGTAGGCACTGGATTGTCTTCTGCAGGATCTTCTTCATCCGAATCCTCGATCGTAGTCTGGGTGCATTCAGTGATGATCTCTTCATCCGTTCTCGTGACCCATATCATGACGTCACAATCAACGTCAACGTTATCATCAAATGTTGGTTCCTCTCCAGAAGAAGATGGTAGGGATGCCATGACCTGCACCCTTTCGACTTCTAGGCTGGGGGGGTTCTGGATCTACGACCACAGAGCTGGATTTATCAAAGACTACAAAACATGATTTTCAGAAGCACTTTGATATGGTCGTTTTGGAGACGGAAAACCATGCTTTCTTAGCAAATCTCATTGGCTGCAAAAGATTAATTTCAGGAGACTGGGCTGTTTCAATAATTGCATTAATGACATGACTAACCACTTCTTTTCGGTAGTGAACCTTGAAGTTTCTTATGATCCCCAAGTCCATAGGCTGAAAAGTTTGCTGGTGGTATTGGCCGGAAGGAACATCACTTGCACAAATTCCAATTCAGGGAGATCCTTGTGAGCGGTACAGTTGTCGACGAACATAATGATTTTACGCTTTTGCAATTTCATTGATGTGTTGATACTCTTCAGCCAGTCCGGGAATATCTGCCTCGTCATCCACGCATTTTTGTTGTTTTTGTAAGCGACAGGGAGAGTTTTTGTGTTTTTGAAGCACCTCGGTTGAGTAGACTTCCCAATAACGAGCAATGGAAGTTTTTCAGTTCCACTGGCGTTAGCACTAACCATAACTGTGATTCGTTCCTTACTCATTTTACCCCCCATGACATTGCTCTCCTTTTATTGTGAAAGTTGCAGTAGGGAGCCATTTAAAATATAACGCCGTCTCGTCAGCATTGAAGATGACATCTAGACAATAGCCGGACAAAAGGGCGGGAAGATCTGCTATTCACTGATTGCACATCTCACCATCAACATCTTTCCTCTCCCCACAAATTTGTCTGAATGACACATCATGTCTCTTCTTAAAACCTTCCAGCCATCCATTGCTTCCAACAAAGTTTTTGATGTTGAGCTGCGAAGCAAATTTCTGCCGGTTAGCTTTGATTAACGCTCCACTTTCTGGAATGTTTTGACTTCTAAACTGCTTGATCCAGTCCACGAGGCACTTTTCGATTGAAGGGAATTCCGCAGGTAGGGCCCATGTCCTTTGCAACACTCAGTTTCAATTGACTCCTTATCTTTTAAAATTCGACACAAAATCAACTGCAAAATTTCGTACTTCCCGCACGCATCTTTCCACGGAGTTCCACTCCATATTTTATTTCAATATTATGACAAGTTTCTGGCTTAAGGAGAGGAACTTTCGTTTCGGCATGTCGTTTAAGAGAACACGTTTCGAGACTGAATTGTTTTAGGTTAGGAAAACAAATAAACAACACATGATTCATGAAGGGGAAGGGGGAACTTCCTTACACAGAGGCAAAGTCCGGCCAGCCGAGATTCCTTACATAGAGGTTTTTGGGCCCCAAGGGGGTGGGACCGGGAATTGTATTCCTTACATAAAGGATTTCCTTATATACAGGTTCCTTATATCCAGGTTTTACTGCACTAATAATTGTTAGAACATATACCAGTTTATTAAAACATTTTGTTTCATATATTATTGTCTTGTCTTGAGGAAAGCAGGCACATCCCTTCCCGAGTAAAGAGTTAGATATAGATGTATTATAATTTTGTTAAAAATTCATATAGGCTGAGCAGACCGATTTAATGAGAGTTTCTTATAATCAAAGGCTAGTAGTTATGAAACTGATATAATGTTTGTAAGATATTTCCTTTTGTTAGTTCAACATATTAAATGATAAACTGGATTTTGTTATTAGTGCATAATTTAAAATAGTATCAAATTAATTTAATTATTGTTACTTTTGTTTCTTTTTCTTAGGTGCTGTATTAAATATAATTATAAGAAATAATATAAGATTATCATAAATTTTTTTTTTTAATCATAAATTTCAAATTAACTATAGAAGATTTAATTAAGAACTTAATGTAGAAATATTGCATTAGGTAAAATTTACTAACACAATATGTATAATATTGGTCATGACTTGCTGTTCAGGAGCCTAATCATTTTATAAATACGTGAACATCAAAAATTGAAGTACCTTTTTTAGTATTTATTATAAGAGGAGAGGAATGAAACTTATATCAACTGAAGGTACTGTGCCATAGATGTGCACAAAAAAATGCATATATGTTTCCGTTAAGCCAGGTAAAATAAAATGAACTAGGCCTAGCTTCAAATAGTGTTGCTAAGCTGGATCCGAATATTATTCAGCTGATTTATCTGCAGTTGATTGCTATGGCAATGGGTATGAACAAGTATTTTTGAAGGTCGTGGCTTTCTATTTCTCATATTCATATGATTTGTCTATACAAAACGATTCAAACAATTAATTGAAATCATTTTGATCACATATGATTTTATGAGTTAATATCCCTTTTGCCTTCCGACTGGAAAATATTTAAAAACAAATTATATAAACAAATACTTAGCGTTGTTTCCATTTTTTTCAATTAAATTATCATTTATCTTTATTTGTTAAATCATTTTATTTATCGTTTAATAGAATTGTTTACTTCTAAGGAATTGCATTTGTTTACTAAATATGCATCATTAATTTCAAACGCCCTCTTTGCCATTGACACTCTTTTGCTCAAAGCATCAAAGTACGAGTTAAGAATTTGCATACAAATAAATGCCAATTAATTATGTGAAAAACAAGTTTAATTTCGTAACTTTACAAACACAATTTCGACCACAGGAGATACTAGGACATACAAAAAGGAAATGAATGATAAATATTGTTATAAATCAAACATAACCTCTTTTCATACATTGTTATAGTTTTGAAAATATAAACAGATTGTTTGTCGTGGGAATTTTTACTGAACAGTAAATGTTTTAATTTGTTTGAATATTTTTATTAAGGCGATAAACCTTAGTGGCTATTAGCTGGCTATTGAACAATTTCTACAATACTTGAACTTTTTCAACATTAAAACTTTTGACAGAATAAAAAAAACAAAATACAAACAAACAATTTTTAGTTGCACGGAGTCTTCAGATTGATCATCAGTCTGTAATAAGCTGCCTTGTAATTGCCATTGCTGGCAAAACTATGGTCGGCAAGACTCCAAAAATTTTGTGTCTAAATATTAGAATTTACATATGAAAATATTTCCAGAAGATTTTATTACACTGCCATCTACTGAATGATAAAAGTATTTTATGATTTTAGTACTGTCTGCATGATATGTAAGGCTAATTCTAACCATTATTTTCATTATTGTATATTTATTAACGAAATTAGAGTGAACTCCACTCTACAAAGTTATTTGCCAAACTTATAAGTTTAGTCATTGAAGATTGTACGAAGACATTCTTATTTACCGGTAAATACTTCAAAATAGACAATGATTTTTTTTAAAGAAATATATTTGTATTTATCGGCTATAAAAGAGGAAGTCAAATTATAGTAAGTGTAACGTCAACAATGAAAGGTACGTTGTTATAAGAGTTATACATCACAGCCAAGCAAAGAGGAAAGCAAATATAATCAGAATATGGAACACTTTGCCTTGAGCTATTTATTGATTTGTTGGTTCAATATGGAAATGGCATTTGAATGTCTTGTTTACACATCAGGAAAATTGAGGGTTGTCAGAAGTTATTGTTTTAAAAACACATTGCCGTGTAATTTTACTGAATCAGTTTGTTAGGTAGTTATTTAATTATTCAAAAGGGCGAAATTTATGATAAATGACAAAGCCAACTATAGAAAAAGAAAACAAATTATGTGGAGGTAGTTTGTAAGAAATGTAATCATTTTAAATCCGTATAAATAGTAAATAAATTTGTAATTTAAATTAATGACCTTCTGAAATAAAAAATAGACACTTTATGGACTTGTTTGGTTTTTCTAATACATAAAACACATTATGTATACATTACCCTCTTTTAATTTCTTAAACATTGATTTTTTTTATTTAGTTTATTTTAAAGAAGAAAAGTGTAAATGCGTATAAGCCTATAACATGGAGGGTGTTTGAAAAATAGTTTCAGGATATAATTATTTATGTAGAAATGACAAAATGTTACCACGAAGGTATGTACTAAAGCGTATTACATTTAGATCTTTTGCCGTTTACAATGGTTTCCTTAGAATCCATTGAGAATATGCCAATTAGTTGAATAAAATGACTTGTAATGGATATCTATATTTATTTATTTATTTATCATTCATGACAAATTTACATATTTGTATAGGAATTGTCAGTTATATATACAGTATGTGCAAAAATATAGTGGCACAAAGAGATACATTATAACAATCAGTAAGAACATAAAAATAATCAGCATATGCATTCAAATGAATTAGAAATCACACAAGTAAGAATAAAGTTTATAATAAATAATTGAATTTTATTATAAACTGGGGAAAACCTCTGTATGCCAACCCCGTTTATAGAAATACACATCATGTTATATTTTCTTTATAATAAAGGTGTAGGATTAATAATAACCCCAAAGCTAAGATTGTAAATAATATTAAAATGTTCAACTCAAATTATTTCGTATATATTATAACAGCAGTTATAATAAAGGTTAAAAGAACCAGCAAGTCTCAGGTTTATGCTTTAATAAAAACCTAACCTAAAAGTTAGAAATACACATAAGATTTGAAATCAGCTGTAAATCGAAATGTTGGAGCAAACAGCTGCTTTCCCAAGTAGCACACATCGTTGGCCCAACGTTGGGGAATTGTCGGCACCGTTGGGGAATGGTGGGTTGGGGTGCCAACATATTGCCAACAGAGGCCCAACCGATAATTCCTTCTGTTGGGCCAACAATGAAATTTTCTGTTGGGCCAATGTTGGGAGTTAGTCTGAATAAAATTATCTTTATTAATTCCTTATTATATTAATATTACGTGTAATAAACATTATTTAAAAATCGGTTATATTGTTAGATTAAGTGATATAAAGTTATTAATACAGTTCATGATTTTATAACATTTAGCGTGTATCGGTGACATCGCGAATCCGCCATTATTCTATCCGCCATTACAAAAAATCCATTGTTCATCCTCATTTCCTCAAAGTTCTAGTTTTGCATTTGCAGCAAGCAGCCAAGCATCATTGTGACTTCAGTGACTTGTGTGTTCATTAAGTCTGTGTCATTTGGCATTTTCAAATGAAAATGATTTGTTTTCTTAAAAACTTTATCACCATTGTGTGTTCTAAGTCTGTGTCTTTGTGAAGTGGAAGTGATTGATTGTTTTCTTTGCAAGTAAGTACAGCACTTATATATTTTACTTTTAGATTAGTAAAAAAATACTAACAGGGTTTAGTTCTTGTCTTGTTTTAAAATAAATAATTGTTCACAATTAATTATAACATGTGATTTCAGTTTTATTTTTTAAAGTGGTAGGTTACTTGTTGTACACTACCTACCGGTAAATTAACTTTTAGGTTAAACTAAGTGATTTTTAATACTTGGTAGACTAGCTTAAAGGCCTATAAGGTAAAATATTAATTATAAAAAGATTTTACAAGCTGGACTAGGTAGTATGCATAAGAATAATTACATAATTTACAGTTTGCTATTTGCCAAAGTAGGCTAATTAATGTTTATAGGCCTACTTGAGGGAATAATAATGCATCGTTTCTATTGTTTATAAGATAAACAAGTTATTGAGATTAAAATCGATTATTCGACCCTAGGCTAACCTATGGCAACAGAAATGCATGAATAATAAAAAAAACTTAAAAGGTTCTAACCTATAGTAGGCCTATTTAGTCACAGTATGTTTACCTGTATTCAACATTTAACAGTAGGCTAGAATGTAAAACAACGTCGTTGTCTGCAAAAATATTAGGCTAGGGTCGAATAGTAAACTTACGCCAAAACCTGTTAGATACTTCGACAACTGCAAGCCTACTAGGTATCTTGTTAATTACATAATTAATTGGTTCTTGGTTAGGTTATGTCTAGACTTTACCCAAAATTTAATACAGAAATTTAATTTACTACTACAAATACACAAACCTGAACTTTTTTCTTAATAAATATAGTATTTATACACTACACTGATGCCGGGAAACCATAGGCCTTACCTATTAATACTGTAATAATTGTATTAACTCTTATAGTGTTTTCATTTAAATGTCATAGAGCATGATTCTATACTTGTGTTTTTTGACAATCATAATTACCATCATTTAGGCTTAGGCCTAGAATTAAAACAAAACAAGATTTAGAGCTGAATCTTCAAAAAGTTGTTTCAGCTATATTTTAGTTTCTATTTGGAATTATAGTTATTTTTAGGTTAAGGTTTTAAAATGGTACCTATAAGCTTATATTTTCCATTTGAGTTTTACGGTATGGTTTAAATTTATTGAAACAGTTTAGGCCTAACCTACTTTACAGTTTAGGTACTAATTTTAATTTTGAAGAGGGTTATAATGTAATGTATGTTTATACATTAATTTTTGTAGGTACAGTAATGTCGGCTAACATTCTCATAAGTTACTATGAATTTAAAAACTGAAATGTCCGTAAAACGACGGAGGCAAAGTTTTTGCTTGATTTAAATTCGTCAAGTCTAAAAACAAGACATTGTTATTATAAATTATCAAAAATTGTTCTAAATTTAAAGTGTGTTGCTATTTTGTATTTTAGAATAAATATTGAAATTATTTATGAATCATAGGTGAAATATGTATATATCCCCTAAAGTATGTAGAAAAATATTAAAATTTACAAATAATTTAAAAGAAAATTGGGTGTAAGCTTAGAGATAGTTTAAAAAATATTGTTTATTTATTTAAAATATATAGCTCAACTGATTGAAGATGCGTATTGTTGGTAGAATAAATAATCTGATATTAATGGTGAATAGTTTACAAAGACTGGGTTAGCTTCAAATTTTATGATAGTTTAGTTAGACAATAATATTTGAGTTAACTCTCTTTTAATATGCTGTCTAACTAACATATCTTAAAATTTGAAGTTGACTCAGTGTTTGTATCTTATTACCATATTAATTACTTACACCTCTAAACTTCCATGGAGTAAATATAAATAAAAATAATGCTGGATCTTTAGTGTAACTTAACTCTCGTTATATCATAAACTTAAGCAATTGAACGTACACATTTAAATTAACTACAGTTTGATTAATCCTTCCATATCTTTATTAAAAAGAATGTATAGCTAATAATACACCTTTATCCATCTTTATAATATATCTAAGGGCTAAGGGTCTCCCTCCCTAGTATATTGATATGTATCTTGTTTCCTCTGTGTTTAAAAAAATCTGTTATTTTTTCTGTTTCAGGAGAGATACGATGTGTAGATCAGTGAAAATGTGACAAGTTGAGTTGTGTAGTGATAATTAGTGTTGTGAAGTGAAAAATGTAAATAAAATCATATAATAAAGTTCTGCCAGACAATGGCACAACTTTTAGTAATAGTGCGCTTTTTTCAGTTAAATAGCCTATACAAATTAAGAAGTGAAATAATGAGTAAAGAACTACCAAAATATTGCAATGTTGTAACTATGTTTTGTAAACTTTCGTTACTTTAGTAAATTAAAGTTGTTCTAATGAAAAATAACTGTTTATAGGCCTAAGTAAATTTTCTTTATTCCCTATCACATACCAGCACCTCCCGGACCTTCTATATTACTAATCTTTCCTTCTCTTTTTCACATATTACAACCTTGTATCGTTTCTACCTTCTTTATATATTACCAACTGAAGGAACCTATCTTTCCTACGGGGAAGATTGTCAGGTATAGCTTATGTTTTAAAAGAGATGATTCGATTGTTGGGCTTTGGTTGGGACAATAATAATTGTTTATTTCTGATTGCCTTACTAAACTGGTTAGTTTTACTATAAATTTACTTTTTTGTGTACTTACAGCTCTCAGTCCTTTATTTTTATTTTTTATTCCCTGGTGACGTACGTTTCGCCTTTTCTATTCAGGCATTATCAAACGTACACTTCACTAGTACACTGTACTTTACATTTGTTAATGCGCGTCAAGTTTTTAAAATGAAACACTTATACAAAACATTTACAAACAACATGTTACACATAACACAACACTCAATAGAGACATTTAAATTTTATTCACAATTACGCGAGCCGAACATACGCCAAACGTAGTAGCTTGCAAAAAACGATCGCGGCCACACGTACGTTCGGCTCGCGTAATTGTGAATAAAATTTAAATGTCCCTATTGAGTGTTGTGTTGTGTTATGTGTTACATGTTGTTTGTGAATGTTTTGTATAAGTGTTTCATTTTAAAAACTTGACGCGCATTAACAAATGTAAAGTACTAGTGAAGTGTAGGTTTGATAATGCCTGAATAGGAAAGGTGAAACGTACGTCACCAGGGAAAAAAAGAAAAATAAAGGATTGAGAGCTGTAAGTACACAAAAAAGTAAATTTATAGCAATAATTGTTTGTGTTGGCTTAATGTAAGTAAACAGTGTGTTGGGCCAACATTGGAACTACTTCGTTGGGCCAACGTTGGCAATGAGTGGGTGGGCCAACGTTGGACTACTTCGTTGGGCCAACGTTGGCAATGAGTTGGTTGGCCAACCGTTGTAAAGTGTGCCAAATCTTACAGTTGGCCAACCGTGGACATCAACGTTGGGCCAACGTAATGCCAACAACTTTTGCTACTTGGGTTATCTGTTATTTTATTCAATTAGTTGCTGTGGTAATAAATGTAAATACTGTGTTGGTTCATCAGTCTAGGCATAACCTAAGATTCTCTTCAACTAAATTTACAAATATTGAAATAAAAAATGTTTTTATCAAAATGAATTATAGCCTGTGTTACTCACTGATAGTGTAAATAATGAATATTGAGCTTGACTTGTGAGAAGATGTACTTGATAGAATAAACTTAGAACACAAAATCTCACAACTAATACGTTTATTAAATCAAACGTGTTTCAACGACAAAATTGCCATCTTCAGTGATGCACGAGCTACAATATTCAAACTATAACTCTAGTTATAACAATAACTTGTGCATCACTGAAGATGGAGACTTTGTCGTTGAAACACGTTTGAGTTAGTAAACGTATTAGTTGTGAGATTTTGTGTTCTAAGTTTATTCTATCACTGTTAGTGTAGGTTTTATTAGTAAAACTATTTTTTCGATTGATTCAGTAGTTCCGGAGATTAACCCCTACATACAAATAAACAAATAAGTTTTACCTCTTTGTAATATTAATAGACCTATAGATAATCATTAATAGATAATTTACATTTATATATTGCATTTGAAATAACTGTTTTAAAAACATTCAAAAAATTGCATCATTTACTACAAAATGCACTCTTTAATAAAAACCATTTTACAAGGCAAGTCATCAAAATATAGCAATAAATAACAATTAATATTAACAATGCACATTTCAACCATACAAATTGTTTACCTATTTTTTGTACTTTTTAAATTTTACTATCAGGTAGGAGACAATTTTGTTCATTAGTACAAGCCTTGTCAATACGTGTTGACATTTAATGCATTTAATAACATTTTTGACTTCTAAAAATTACTTTCCTAATATAATACATAAATCAAACACATATATATATATAAAAAAAACATCTTCATCATTCAATAGATGGCAGTCCCATGAAATCTTCTATAGAATAAAAAACTATAGTTCTATATGTGTAGGAACTGTATGTAGAGACTTACTCTAAAATGATTACGTTTCATTTGTATTATATTAGTTAGCATTTTAAAAGTTAATGGTTTAGTTTAACAATTTCAATACCACCTTGGTTGTGGTCTAATTTTATGTCAATTAAGACAAGCTGTATTGAAAACCATTAATACTAAGTACATAGCCTTTCTGTGTATTGTTAGGGGTGGAAATATATATTCACCTGCCCAGGGTTGAAAATTATGGATCACTATAAGGTTCAAGGGTTATAATAATAGAAATCAACCAATTCATATACCTTGCAATTCTTATATTTTATAATCGAGTGGTTCAGTGGTATATTGACACTTTTTTAACAATTAACAAACAACTACAATACCTAACTGACTTTACATCAAATAACAACATCTACTAACTTTACATTAAATAACAACGCTAACTGACTTTACATTTAAATATCAACACTACTGATTCTATCTATAATTACTATTAATTATATCCCAAGACGTAACACTCACAATAGCAATGACCAAAACACAGTTCTCAAAATATGAATATTAGACAGTCTGTTTGCCTACCTTCTGTACCAGTACTGCCCAAGTATGTTTCAGCTGGATCCGCCGAATACTATAGACTTCGGCCTACACCGTATATCTTTCCCAAAACACTACCCTGTCCCATCAACAGGGCTCCCGGCCGTCTTCCAAAACTATCTGGCCCCGTATCTAGGTCAGTAGGGCCCTTTTATAGTGAACTGAGTTGACATAACTAGGTCTTTAAAGTATGCCTAGCTTCTGTCAGCACTTACACAATATTTTACAGTCTTACCCAACCATGTTCTTTATTCTGTGTTCTCGCCTTGGGACTTATAAATCTTAAACTACTCTTTATTACATGTGATTATTAAATAATTCCTAATCCTACACTATTAATCCTAACAGTATCTACACAGGTTTCTCACTTGTTCCAACCAATCATCTCTCAGGAAACAGAACACGATAACATTTTCATCTGGCAAATCAATCAAGGTGCTTAGTTACTTGCAATAACAACTGGACTTTAACAATGTGCAGAGCTAACACATGCAGGATTTATTTGCATTCTTACAGGCTCTAAGACATCTTTTAGAGCAATTGCAGCTTACAGACCATCTTCTTTCCACCACAAATTTACCAAAACTACCCAAACACTGTTACAAGAACTGGCCAAAACAAAAATTATACACTTTCAATAGATCCCTGGTCATTGTTTCATACAAGTAGATAAAGCCAACAAAGTTGTGAAGGCAACTTTCCAGTTTCATTTGAAATGAATCACAACAGAAACTCTCCTGTATGATACGAGGAGTAAGATTTAAGCTTATTGGAGATTGGATTAAGAATTGGAGCAAAAACACAAATGGCAGATCAATGTTTCAAATAATTCTTAAACGACAAAATTACGTGCAGGTATTCAAAAAACTGAATAAACAGCTGCAAACATGTGTCTCTATAGAGTTATAGAGGAATACCTACACCATTTCAATTTGGCAGCCTCACACCTATGCATGGAATGTGGAACGTAGAACACATAACACCAGGTGATAACCTACTTAGAGAGAAACTGAAGAAGATGAAATTAAATAGCAACCAATGTTACTAATCTTTGTTTCCCCAGTGCTATTGAAATTTCCTGCTCAAATATGCAAGATACACTGTAGCATCAACTGAGGTTGAACTAAGAAGTAAGGAGTAATATAACAATTACAATTTTTATTATATAAACATTAGTGTTAACTGCCATTAGTGTTCAGCCATTTTATTATAGACACATTAGTGCTAACTGTCATTAGTGTTCAGCCATTTTATTATAGACACATTAGTGCTAACTGCCATTAGTGTTCAGTCACTTTATTATAGACACATTAGTGGTAACTACCATTAGTGTTCAGCCATTTTATCACAGGCACATTAGTGTTAACTGCCATTAGTGTTCAGCCATTTTATTCTAGAC
>JAGFPH010003788.1:44898-77520 GCA_018207615.1 Philaenus spumarius
TAGTGTTCAGCCATTTTATTCTAGACACATTAGTGTTAACTGGTTTCGGCCATTTTATTATAGTCACATTAGTGCTAACTGTCATTAGTGTTCAGCCATTTTATTATAGACACATTAGTGTTAACTGGTTTCAGTCATTTTTTTCTACTTGTTATAGACTCTACCAGACTATTATTTGCAACATGGTGGCTTTTCATTATGATCTTAACTGCATTCTACACGGCCAATTTGACAGCTTTCCTTACATTATCTCGTTTCACGTTGCCGATTGAAAAGGTTGAAGACATAGCAAAGCTATCTAACACATGGTTTGCAATGGAAGGAGGTCCAATTGAATATTCAGTGTTGGTAAGTGAAACTTTATTCAAATGAATATAAATTACTTTTCCTACAGCAAAGTAACAAAGTGCGTTTTTGCACACTCACAGCAGTTTGTAAACTAAACTACATGTGTTCAGCGTCAAGTAGTAGTACCTCTTTGTTTTACTTTTATCGCATGGTGTGCGTAAAAACAATACTTTGCAACCTAGGGTGCAAAGTAAGTAACTGATGTAGGCTATGTTTTGAAAATTTTGATTGTTGTGCCGCTCTTGGTGGCACACATGTGAACTACAATACTACCTGGAATATTATACAGAATGTTTGTCAACTAGATTGTAATGTTAACACGTTTTGTTTAGTAAAACAGATCTTTTTAAAAACTAAAACACTAATGTAAAATGTTTATTTCGTGCGACAAACTCAACTTTGCACCCTTAAAACATGTTACAATTCAAATATTTCCCTAACTCTGTAAATAAAATAACAACGAGATTAAAAATACGTATTGGAGCGAGAGAGATAGAAGTCAAATTGGAATGTCATTCATTTAGTTAATCCGTCATACACGCCCAACACCTAGCGACAATTATGCGCAACACTAAATACTACAACGAAAAGGTACGATCAAATCACGACTTTCAACTCGAATTCTTTAAAATAAAATTACAAAACGATTCTGTAGACCTACATTTCCTACATCAAAAATATTCAAAACTAAACTAGCTGACCCGTGCGAATATTTCGCAAGTTCGGAGTAGGCCTACATTTACCTGATTTAACACGTTGATGTTGATTTAATTCAGTTAATTAAGTTTATTTATTTACATTGGTTTATAAATAACAGTTTCCCTATAACAATCTTACAGTGTAAACAATCTAACTGACAGGTGTCATGCTAGTTAAACAGATGGTTAATAGATGGCGCCTTTCATTAGGAACATACAAAGTATAATATAAACGTTTTTTAATCAATTTTTGTTATTAATACATGAATTTTAAGCTGTTTGTATATTTTTCCAGTGTAGCGGTTAAGGAAAGCTTTAAAATGATGCCTCATTCATGTAATTTGATGATGTATTAAGAAAGTTATGGCGTACCGACAAAAAAATGTCCTTGAGAAATAATATATGCGATTCTGCATCCAGGAAAGCTAGAATAACAACATAAAACCAAGTAAATCAACAAAGATTTACGTTAAAACGCAAGGAGAATCTAGGCCTATCTAATTACATATCGAAGAGAAGTTGGGAGAATAAATCCGATTACAAGAAAAATACTTTCTTATTAGAAAATTAAACCAGGCCTATGAAAAGAACCAATTTTTTACATCTCAAATGTCTTTGGTCTAAATCTAAAATAAACGCCGATAAGCTATTATAAATATAAAACCAAAGCCTCGACCAACAAAATTTAATCGTAGGCGGATATTTAATTTATGTAAGCTCCTCCCACGAAACGCTGTGATTGGTCCACGTAATTCTTGCCACCAAATGAAAATAATACGAAGAATAAGATATATACATTCTAGAAATTAGATAGCAATTATTGTAATAAGGAGTTATTTAAGTGTTTTCTATAATTTAACTGTTTAAAATCATATAAATTTCATTGTAAAACATTGTTATGTATCAAAACAAATCCACACAATTAAATAAAGACACAATTCCAATAAATCACACTTCACGACTCCCAAACACCTATTACATTAACAAACCTAAATCCCAGAAGATATGAAGATTCATCAGGCGTTATTATCCATTTCCTGGAAAGGTAGACAAGCCCCAAAAGAAGGACATTGTTGAGTTGGCCACTGAATAGTGCAGTTGATACAACTTTGGCTGTTGAAATTTAAAGAAAAGAATCGGTATTTGAATAAATATGAAGCTTATGAAGTTCAGTGTTTTTCCTTTATAACAATTATTATCAAATTCTAATCTACAAGAACAAACAACCAATTGGGTGAGAACTTTCCAATTAACTAGGCCTAGTCTATTTTAAGATCTAACACCAAACCAGTTACCTTAGAGGGATAATTTATCTGTTTAAACTAAACTGTGAATAATAATATATATATATGTTATGCATATAGATTTACCAAGAACCTTTGAACTTTAAATTATCGTAAATTCAGTGATCCATATAATACTAAATCCATTAACCAAATAACCTTTTTGACGATTCCATATAATCTTGCTCTCATTAATTTTGTACATATGTTAGTTGTGTTATCTATAATCAAATTTGTTTTCTTTTTAAATACTTTGGGAAAAAGACGGCTCCAACCTACCGAGTTAAGATCTTGTGTCTAAAAAAATTATTGAACAACAATTAATAACCTGTTTATCATCAAACTTAGTATTCATAATCTAAATAATATTGTTCTTTGAAAAAGAAATATCATTTTATGTATTAGCCTACCTGTAATAATACAGAAGTAAGAGATTGTTTTATAATTGTAACCCTTGTCGACCATCTTATTTTAATATAGATCTAATTGTAAAGTAAAGTTATTGTGTGTGTTGTAGTACACAAAATATCTATGACTTATTTTATCATAACATACTGTATATGTCAATTTGAAACTTAAACCCTGATAGGGTTAGGATTTCTAGTTCCCTTAACACCCGGGTTCAAACTCTACTTTACTATATTAACAACAAAGGGACAGATCAATAACAATGCATCAGTGGTTCAGTGGCAATAATATATATCTCTCTATATTTATTCATACAATGCAATTATACAAATACATACGATCTGACAGCTTAGCCTACACTTATACTACATACATCTCTTATACCAGGTATTGACCTTTATAAGACAGACTGGATTACGGTATTGGCAACTAGAGCGTGTTACTTTTATCTAAATAATCCCAAAACTCTGAATATAACGTGACTCTAACTAGACTGAAATACTTTGGTTTGCTCACTCAGTTTGATGTCTTCACAGGTATTTCGATGGTCCAAATCTCGGAAGCTGAATTCCAAGTCTCGATTTCCTGGCCGCACTTTGCACGACGAACCGGCCCAACTTTTCCGGCCACACGCGCTAATAACAGACTGGCCTAGCTACCGGCCCAACACCTTAACAGACTGGCCCCGAAACTATGTTAAGCTCCAGTATATATCCCATCCATTGCTTCCTTGTTGTCATCTCCAAAGCAAACCAAAGCAAAGCGAGTTCCGTGTTCCGCGTTTAACGAACTCTTCGCGCGACCTCGCTACAATTTCCGTGTTTATACCGTACTTCCTTGTCCGTCTTACTGGTCAAAACCTTAACATTCAAAATACTATTTCTAATAACTAAAATACTAAAACATATTCCAGCAAAACATAACAACCCTTAAAGCTTAAAAAATGTGAAATGCGTCATTTTATTACTTTAAATGTTAAATAATAGTGAGTGCCTTTAAACTGTTGTGGTCATTTTATGTTTACAAACTAACAGCTGTTTTATTATTAGGCCGCCTTCACACGAAGCCACTTAGCAGCGCTTCTTGGTGGTTGGTTCTCCCTTCACACGTAGCCACTTAGTAGCGCTTCTCAGTAGCCGGCGTTGTGACGCTTCTACGTCCGTTGTAGCGCTTCCACGCCCGTTGTGTCGCTTCTCGTTTATATTCAAAATATGGTTCAAGAAAGACATTAACTTAGACGAATATTTTTTATAAAAATGGATTTGAAACTATAACGTTAAGGAGAGTCGGATGACCCCTAGGGCAAAAAAATTTAAATAATTTGTTCAGCTTATTATGTTGTATAGGCTAGGTCTTTAGATTTAATTTAAATCCAATTTTGTGTAAATATGCTGAGCAGAACATTTTTTATAGGCTTTTTGTACTTCAATGCAACAAACAGTATTAAGGTAAAACGAATTGCTTTCAAAATAAAATATTAAAGTTTAAACTGCATTTCCCGAAAGTCTTGTTTTTTTTTCTACAAAGGAACATTTTTCTCGGAAACTATAAGAGATATTTCAATATTTATTTTGTTGGTTTGTTTGGTATAATAACATGCACGTTTTAGCATAAGGGTTTAAAAAAATTTTAGTTTGAAAAAAATTACATGACTTTTTATGACTCAAGTTTGAAAATTGTTTTGACGTTTTTGAAAAAACTTACAATAATTTTACTATAAGTTATTTTGAGAAATCATTGTGTTAAATTGTAGAGAAAATTATACTCTAAAATATTGTTTTTCTAAAAATATGATGTTATTTTTTTGGTTCCTGAAATAAGTGTACCTTTGTTTACGTAATTTAACATATGTAACATAGGGCTATCCGACTCCCCTTGAGAACATATTTACAAAAATACAAACTTTCACAATTATTTTTATATATTGATAGTAAACTATACATTTAATTAACATAATTATAGTCTTCAGTAAATTAATTTTAAATGTTAAACACATCAGTCGACAAATCACTTTGATTCGAAGAAATATCGTTTGGGCCCGGAAGGACGTTTTGGTCCATAACTGGTCTGAATGCTGTGTGGAATGACTTTCGTTTCTTCAATAAATAAAACTTAAGCACATCTGCAAGGTTCAGCTGATCAATCAAGACTGATATTGTGTTAACGCCGGCCAGCAGCGCTTCGACGCGCTACCGGTAGCTCGTAGCAGGCTGCTACGCGCCATGCTTTGCTTCACTTCGAGCGACTAAAATATTAGCGACCTGTGAAACCTACCATTTAAAACCATGATTCGACAGCAGCAGCACTTCTTTTAATCGCCGAGATCTGTGGCGAAGGCTAATTCCGTAACAGGCAGTGGCGCTTCTAATTTAGTGGCTGTGGCGGTGTGTGAAACCTTCCATATATTTCTAGCTTTAGTCGACGGAAGCGCTTCTTAGTGGCGCTGCTAAGTGGCTTCGTGTGAAGGAGCCCTTAGTGAAACCTCACTACTTGCTTTTAATAATTACACAGCTGATGAATGTTTTGATTTATTTTACTGTAAAGTAAAAAAACAAATGTAAACTTTATGAAGATATTATTAAATCTGTAAAAGTATGTTTACTTTCAAACTTTGTGAGTTTGTTCAGTGATATAATATTAATTTTACTAACAATAAGATGACAAAATTCTCTTCAAGTAAATTAACGTACAACTCATCCATCCACTTAAATTATACTTTACAATAATTATGAAATACAAACCTCTTGCTTTTCATTCCTGTCAATCATACTCTAATATGACAAGTGTTGTGTATGTATTTGTAGCTTAAATAATCACTTTTATTATTTTTATTTTAGAACAATGAAGATGGCGATTTGGGAGTTCTAAGGCGATCTGTTAACAAGGGTCAAGGTTCATTCATTAATACAAATGATGAAAATAGAGTAACTAATCTTGTATCTTCAGGTATATTATTTACTTAAACAAATTAAGTTATTTATTAATATTCTTAAAATAGCTAGTTTTACTTCAAAAAGAACATTTCAGATTGAAATTATTTTAACTTTAATAGTTTTTTATTAGAGAATAGTATTATTGCTGGGTTATTATATTTCTTTTATGGGTGCAGTACAATATAAGTAATATGGGGGATGAGTCCTTTAACACTCTGATGGCGATGAATAGGTAAAAATTACTCTTTCATTACACTTTCTGTGTTTTTTCAATAATAACCAAAACTTTTTGGGGAAATCCTATATATTCCTCAAACATAATATTTTGTTCATGACAGTAATGATATAAATACAATTCAAAGGATATTTGACAGTTTAACCCTCCAAGTGCTAATTTCGCATATGCTATGTTTGAAAATTGCGTTATAGTGTTAATGTCGCATTTGTGACGTTTGCACAACACATTTTGTAAATGTGTATGACGCCGTTATTTTTAATACAATCGGATACTTCAATGTATGGTTGTGTTTGGAAAGAGTTACTTTATTATAGAACAAAGTTTCATAGCGATAACGACTCAAACAAACCTTCGGCAGAATTGTTTTTGTTCTTTGTACAGAAACCCATTTTTTATAAAAAAACGGAGTTGTTTTATTTTATAGACAAAAAGTTTTTTTTTACAGCAAATTAGTAGTGTTATGTATATTTCTATTCACCATAAAATTGTGCAACTTTTGGCTACATTGGAATTTCTATAGTGATTTTTTTACATATTTTGAGTGAGTGGTTTTAGAAAAAACAAAACATTTTTTTTTAAATTTATATTTTGGTCAACAAAAAAAAGGATAAAAATTATAAGGTAAGCCTGTTGAAGCTGTTTACTGTAAAGAGCGTGTAATTGTGATTAAAATGATGTATAATAAGTCTTACTTTACTGTTAGTGAGTATTTTATAATGATTTTAGTTAATAAGCATGCACGAACTAAAAAAACCCTTATCGCTGAAGAGCAAAATAGTCAGCACTTAGAGTGTTTTAAGAATAAATGGGGTTTTAACCCTATACCAACGTTGACATTTTTTTATAATATTGTTTCAATAATGACCCTTTTTTCAAGAGTACTTAAAATGTTTGTTGAAATCCTATGAATTCCTCAAATAATTAGTAGTTTTCAAAAATAATAAAATAAATTTTTAAATTAATTTACCAACCTTCAAATGGTCCTGTTGATTTCCCCTCTACTGCTGCTGGGTCTGACTAATGGTGAATATTACGTGTGTGTACTTTATGTGTTGTGTAGTGATTTGTGTAATGTTTTAAATATTCGTCTTCGACAATGACACAGTTGTGTCGAAACTAGTCAGACCCAGCAGCAGTAGAGGGAAAATCAACAGGACCATTTGAAGGTTGGTAAATTAATTTAAAAATTTCACAATAATGGTCCAGGAAGTAGGAATCACAATAATGAATAGTAAAATAAATGTTTTTTAGAGAAAATAGCCTTAGCCATGAGTAACTGGAACTTGCTATATTTTCTCTTGCCATACAAAAGATAAAAAACGTTTCCCTCATTTATAAAAATTGTTTTTATGCTCAATAAATAATTCAAAGTTTGATTTTGTTGTATCTTTCCTGTTTTCTCTCTAAAACATAATGGTTTGACACATTAATTAAAAAAAAAAAATAATAAATGTGGATCAATTTTTACCCTTTTCTACCGTTGATATTTTCACCAATACAGCATCCGGCCGAGTGTTAATAAAATATCAAATTGTAAAATTTTGCACAACTAATGCAAAAATTCCCAATTTTGTATTTGGTTTTCAAGTTAATTAATTTTTTTTTTTTACTTTGGGGAAAATGAGTTTTTGAACTTCGTTTACTTAATTTTATATATGTCAGTAAGAATACTATTATGTATTTGTCCTTAAATTGCTGATTTTTAATAGTAAATAGTTACTGTCATACTTCTTATCAAATAATGAACGAAAAATGTGTGTATCGCATCAACTATTTTTTTCTTGTTAAAAAATTTACTTGGGATTAAAGTCTACGTCCTAATTATTCTATTAAGTAAATTAACTGAAGTACTGGAAATTTGTTCATACAGGCTTATTTCATATATTTTTAAACGTAGTACTGGTCACATTCTTATTATGTTTTCGCAAATACAGTAGAGGTCCGCTATTCCAAAAATCCGCCTATTCCGAACAGAGTTCAGAAAAAACCCGTTTTTTTAACATAAAAACAGGAGAAACTAAAAAGGCTTTAGAGAAAAAACGTACATTTATTGTTATACAAATAAGTTAAATAGAGACATACATAGAGCCTAAGCTTGATGAAAACGCCTAACATCAAATTGGAATGAAAGCTGGTTTTGTTTCCTTCACGTTTACCATCCGTTTTGCGGGAAGGAAGATACAGCAACAAGCGTTATTGGGACAGATACCGTTTCCTTCAGAAAGAAGGAAAGATTAGATACAACAGATAGGAACTAGTAGTTATCTCAAAGGAATTTTTTTCAAGATCTTTTTTCAAGATAATGCGGTACTGACGTACAGACTGCGGGATGACAAAACGGACAGTTCGAACAACCTATCCCTTTCCTTCCATTTTTAGAAGAAAATGGAATCGTAACGTAATGGAAGGAAATAACCCCAGTTGATGTAAACCTACACTAGAGCAAGGTCAAGATCATTTGCCGCGTCTACGTGTGATATGAGTTCAGTTTGAGCTGTACCAGTCTTGGATAAAAACGATTAAATATATGGAAGCTATACTGGACCACATAGACTGGACATGTTCAAAAGACTTACCTTAAACAATTTATACTTGCCAAACCGAAGAAATGTCTTAGCCGATCACTCACAAATATTATTCAGATATATTGAGGTCAACTCAATAAAGAAGAAATTAGATTAGATTTTAATTTATTGACCAAAGCCAAAAGAAAAATATATTTATAAAAAAAGACACGCCCTTAATTACAAAAAGTCAAAATTTATATGCCCTTAATTACAAAAAAAGGAATTTAATAAAAGTTTGTTTTACAATATATATTTTGTTGAATTTAAAAGATCCCTCCCCAAAAAAATCAAAAATTGAAAAACCCTCCCCATTAATAATAAATACAAATTTATACAATTTTATTAACTGTACAAAATTACAAGATTAATCATATAGTACCATGGATTTATTAATAAGTAACAGTTATTTTGTTGGCCAACCTTAATGCTAAGTGAAATTAAATAATAGAAATAATGGCGTTTAATGATATACTGAGATGTCTCTCTTATAATAAATAAAAAAAATTATAGAATTTCGACTGAAAATCCCTGAAGGATTGTAGTTCCAAAATTTGCTATAGCGCACCTCCCAATTAAATTAAATTACAAAAGACATTTATTATACATTAAAATTTTAAGAAAGACAACAATATTTACACAACCTATTCAAAAAACAATAATTTATGAGAAATGTTCACTGCAGATTTAAGTACAACTTTATGGTATAGTTCATAGCTATGTTTGAACTGATGGTTAGTAATTTGAGTGTAGCTATTTTCAAACACTAGGCACTGTCGTCGAAATTAAACAGTAAGAAGTTGCATTGATGGTCTGAAGGTAAAGTTTTTTGTTTTTATAGCAGAAGAACATTTTTAACTCTCCATCTTGTACCAGTATACACTGCATGTAAAACAAAAGAACATGGTTTTAGCATTTATGGTAGGTTTTAAAACCAAAAGCATTGTGAACAGACTTTAGGCTTAAAGAGTTTCCCTTTATATTATTTTTGACAAGTGTTTAACAAGCAGGGTTGAGAATAAATGTTAATTGGTAATTCAAGATTTAACAAAAGTTAACCTGTTACCATTTGTCATGTTAAACTGCAACTGTTACCACATGTTCATATGTTCATATATTTCAGACATATTATTTGAATGATAATTTTAATAACTTCTTATTTGTTTAATAAGTTACACAGCTCTACTTTATGACTTTAAATTTATAACAAAATGATTACATAAATTGCTTTAACCTAGACTTAGGTTTGAATTTAGGCCAGAGCTACACTAGGTTGTTATTTAGGCACCAAGTTGTACACTAATTGTACTCAAAGAATCAAAATTGAATTAAGTAAATATTAAAAATACACTTAATACTTTTGAAATATTATTGATAAACTTGAATATAAACTTAACTTGATTGGCAATGACTTAAAGCTAATGTTTCATAACCATGAACACGCTAAGACATTTGATTTGGTGATATAGTTAAGACACTAAGACATACCTGGATTTTGTTGAATAGGCTTTAAGTATAAAGCATTTTAATTTTAACAACGCACTGTCGTTTAATAACTCACGACTATAACATTTACAAAAATTTACAAGAACTGCATTATAAGCGAACACATGGCGTTGCTTCTCAGATGGACAAAAGAGAATAATGGCGACTTATAACTGAACTAACTTACATGCCGAGTCATTTGGTTAATGCGCATGACAGCTGGTGCCTGTTTAGTGTTGCCGCCTTGTAGTATAGTAGGTCGGTAATACAGAATGCATATGACTAACGTAATAGCTCTCGCGGCGCACGACTTGAATAACGGCACAGAGCGTTCACCTCCTGCTCGCTTTCCTCCGAGGTGATTAAAGTTGTAAAGAACATACACTAGCAGATGTACCCGCACTTAATTTATTAAAAAGTAAATCCGCCTATTCATGAATAATTTCTGCTAAACCGAACAGTGTTCAGTCCCAATTAGTTCGGAATAGTGGGACTCTACTGTACTTGTAGTTTAGTTTAGTTTTAAGATTTTCCACACTGTCAAGTTACAATATATTATTACTGTACCAGCATTTATTTACAGTTGTAATAACATGATTTGTTTGTTTCAGGTTGGCTCTACTTGGATGAAAATAGGAAACTAAACATGTTCCTTTTGAAAGATTATATGAAGAAAACCGCAGATGGATTGGAAGAGAAACAACGCTGTACTTACGTTCTCACTACAAAATCATATCTCACAAGAAACCTTGCTTTTGCTTATCCCAAGACTAGCATACTTCCATCACTTTTTGATCCCATGTGAGTAAGATATATTTTGTTGGTGATAAATTTTGATTTATTTACAATACAACCTGATTCGAGAAAAATTTCATGTTTTCAGTTTGTTCAAAATCTACCATTGTGCAAATTGATGCAGTGTTGATGACTTTTCACTGTTAATATGTGAATTATATTAGTTGTGAAAAGAATAATTTACATTTTGATTTTGGTAAGTAACAGGATGACTGACATATCACATAACCGGCAACACATTTAATTAGTGAATTTATCTATAAAAATTTAATTAATAATAAAAAATGTACAATACTGTTACAGACTGCTGGCGTACGTTGAATCTGGAATCATCCGTCATCTTGCAGATCAAATTTTACCTGAAGCAACAATATGTCCATTAAATTTAGGAAGCAAAGAAAGGCAGTTGCGCAACTCAGACCTTTTTACAACATATGTAGTAGTAATCTCTGGTTTCTCCACAGCACTAACAGTGTTCTTTGTGGAGATACTGTGGAGACATTTTGTATCTAGAGAGATTGCGAAAGTTTCATGGCCTGTTGAAACTCTAGACGATAATAAAGGTATAAAGAAGAAATTATCTTTTAGTAAAACCAAAGGAACACAACCAAAGAAAGAAACATTTAATGGACGTGATTATGTTATTGTAACTGCAGTAGATGGTGAGAAAAGACTAATACCACTTCGCACGCCTTCTGCTCTTCTTTTCCACTACTCGACTAAGTATTAATTACTTTTTAGAGTTGGGTAACTATCTCACCATTTCCCCTTTTATACAATGCCATAGCACATTATAGTAATGTAAAATAATTTAAAAACAACAAGAGCATGATGTAAATTATTATATGATTTTTAAGACCAACTATTTTGTACAAAAAGTTTTTTAACAGACCTGAATTCCTATCTTACTTGAAAATTGTATTTCTCTACCAATTTCCACATAGCTATGGCACTCTAAAAACAATGTTACTTCCATAGCATTAAAATATTGGTTTGATTGTAAAAATATTAATCAATTGTAGTACAGCATCAAATTGTGTACTACAAAAGCCCTGTTAATAGTACAAAGATAAATTGGTTGAAATGTAAAAATGAAAACCCTTAGGAATAACTAGTGTTGAAAGTTGATTACATACAGGTTAAATAAAAGAATGAAGTGTAATAGAAAATGGATAGAGAAGGTCATGAAATGTATTAGAAGAAAAAATGTAAATTCTAGTAAGCCCTATAACTACATAAAAAATTAAGCTGAAAATATAAAAAGTAGAAGGAAAATGCCTAATATTTATTTTTTCTGTAAAGAGTGGTTAAGAAAATGGTTTCCTCTATCAAAAAATATATGTAATATTTATATAAGGTAAGCCGGGTGTGGAAATTTGAGTTAAGTGGAACTCATTGGACTTTTTCAAAGGTAAATATATTATAATACAGAGCAACCTAGTATATATTATATGAGACAGCCTGCAGAGAGAACTTGAGGCGCTTGGGAGGCTGGTAACATGTGAGCTCTGACCAGTTGTTCATTTCACTCTGATAAGAGTAGAGGTTATTTTTCTTCTATCTCCATTATTATTCACGCCTATTCAAGTGGTTTCATCGCCATTTCATGCAATATTTGTTAGAACTGGAGTGTCTACAAGATACATTTGAATGATATTTGTTATTGTTATTGTAAAAGTGTATTAATTGCAGTATCTTCATGTTCGTGTTTTTTTGTTGGTTGGGGCAAATTGGAACCCAATGATTTGTGAATATACATTATTCAAGCAATCATATTCAAACTCACACCATTGATTAGCCATACCTCACTGAATTTGCCACTCAAATTTCAAGTAATTCTGTGAAAAACTGAGTGGTAAGTGAGAGGAGAAAGTCGCACTCTCAAAATTAGCGATGCCAGTTACCCCGGTGTATCTTAAGTGTTTTAATGTATACAAATCAGTGGCGCACCGACGGGGGTGGACGAACGGGACCTGTCCCCTCACCCAGAAGGTCTTTTTAGTAATGTGGATTGTATTTTAAACTAATCGATCGTTGAATACGTAGCCGATATTCAATTAAAAATTACATTATTTATGATTAATTTCGTGATATCAACACGAAAAAATAATCGTTCTTTTTTAAATAAATAGTATTCTTACCCTACGCAATCATGATTTTCTTACAGTGATGTTTGAGTCTCAGTGGTCTGGTTCATGAGTTGACGGTATGCGAGCGCTGATTAGCGCCGCGTTGATAATGCTGAAAACCGGGCGTTAAATTCGAAAGTTATACGGAACGTTTAAAGCGCGACGGTAACCTGGGTCCCGTGTTATACACAGCGTGTTTGAAGCTTCGTCAATGTTGCGTCCTTCACTTCCAAAATGGAAACCATTCACTCATTTTGGTCTACGTGTTTTACAAATAATAGAAACATATGAGGAATTGTGTATCAGGAGAGCTAGACGGTGGGGTACACACCCAGTGCTTTCAAATCGTGTATCAAGCTTCAGCTATACTTACATGACCTGAGCTTAGTCGAGCCGACCTGGTCCGTCGCGGAAATCCATAGCAGTGGATAAATCTAAGAGATGCGCACCGTGCCGACATGTGTCGGAAGGGTGCGCGCGCATGCCACCTCACCACAACTGCTGTCACAACTACCATGAATTGCAAAATTATCATGAACGAACGAACAGTGGAAGAGATCGAACGTTCTTTCTGGTTTTGACCTGTGGTTATATCTATACCCAACCCGCGTGGAGCGGAGCCGAATCGTTCAACACCACAGCAGTAGTACATGGCCCACAGTAGTTCCATTTACCCAACTAACTGGCGTTAACAAGACGTTGAAAACGCGGCGCTATCAGCACTCGTATAACTTGGCCCTAAAAGGCAGCGCACTGGGGTGCTGGCTAGACCGTAACTCAAGGTCAGTTGTAACACTAACAGTCATGTAACAGAAATGCTATATGATGAAAAATAAATCAGCAGTTTCCCATAGTGTCTAAAAGCACAGAGGTTTGGTCTAAACAAATAAAATGACGCAATACATATATAATAATAAACATTTATAATTTTTGCATATGTAAATTCCTTTATGACGCAAAATAATTACAGTAGAATCACTTTTAATAAATAAAAAATAAAGAATAAGCAGACTATAAAAGTAGGTAAAATAAAAGCAGACTTAAAAAATATATTAATGTATAAACATATGTAACGTGTGAGAACTATATAAGAAGTTTTTTAAATAAGTGCGGTTGAGGTGAACAGTTAATGGGGACAAGCAGTGATTAAACTATAAACACTTTAATTAGGCAAAGACAATGCAAAAGCAATTAAAAATAAAAACATGTATAACAAGTCACAACATCAGCGTATATATCGAGATACGGAAGGCTTAGCACAAATGGCCTACGTGCGATTTTGCACGGAACATTCTGGAAGAGAGGGACGTGGAACAACGTTCTAGAAGAATTGGACTCTAAGATGGCGGATTGACTGTATGTAATGTAAACGGCGGGTGCCGTGAAGTTTAGAAAAAGTATGGTTTTTTCTTTCGAACGAGAACAAATTTTGTCTAAAAGTGGAGTAGAGGTGTTTATATGATAGTGGAGGTGTAAGAAGTAGAATCGAGTTAGTGAATTCTGAGAAAAGTGAAATTGTAAAAGGACGCCATGTGCTATAATGAAAATGCGCAGTTAGCTTCGAAGTACTTTGTGTGAATTGAGTGCTTAAATAAAAAATCCTAGGTAAAAAACAGTGAAAAGAGTTACGCAGTAAGTAATAGTGGCCATAGGACATACAATTTTTAGTCTGCTGATATAAAATTTTTAATTATTCTAACGAGTAAATTCATTTGATTTTTATTGCGTCATATTCTCAAGCTAGGGTTAACAACACTTTGTATAAATTGTAAATAGTTAATTGATTTGTTTATCTAATTATTCTGTAATGTTGATATCTCTTGTTGTAAATATTCATTTCTTAGTTATGTCTGAGTAAACAAATAGTTGTCTTGCCGCAATGTCTTGAATTTCTTTATTCAGCCACGAATATCAAATTAGTTTGTACTTTAACAGCCATTTATCCACCCCTGAGGAAATTAAATTAATTTAATAAATATTTTACAGTAATTGATGATTATGGATAGATAGATGCTAATAGAGCATAAATGAAGTTATATGTGGATTATTATAAATACTATGATTACTATTTTTTTTTAATTATTATTATGTGAGCTAAATGAAGGTGGTATTAAGGTTTTTATAAGTAAGATGAATAAAAGTAAGGTGGAGCATAAGGTGTAATTCTACGTTGGAGTTAGGGGAGATATATGATGTGGTGAGTTTTAGTAAATGGTGATTTTTATTATGGAAGTAAGGCGATAGGCCTAAGAGGTGTTTTTTAATGATTTAAGGTATTTTATGAGCGACGACTTCTGGTGATAAGGTGAATAAAGAAAAGAGTGAAGGAGAAGTGTTAATGATTGTTGAATAATCCACATATAACATTTTATTTTTGATTTGAATATACATTTTTTTTTATTTTTGAGATTCTTACCGAACCCCAATTTTTTTAACGCTTTATAATATCATTTTTTTTTTATTTTTTGCAACGCTTATCGTTGCACAGTGAGGGATGATCTTGCGGAAAGAATGTTTATATTGCACTATTGTCTGACTCAAGCCCATCATCATTCACTTTAAAAAAATATATAATGTTTCAGACTTTGTGATAGGTTAAAGAACTTTCATCCGTTTAGGATTTGTTGAATATATATATTCTGACCTGAGCTTAGTCCCCCCCCCCAAAGCCAAATCCTCGGTGCCCCACTGATACAAATTATATAAAATGACAAAAAATTTAATTTGAATGTGATTGTGTTAACAATTTAAAATGGATCCTTTATTACAAATTTTAAAAGTATATTAAATAAGATAGATAAAACCTGAAAAACATGACTTTCTTATATAAAAATATGAATATGTTTTTGTTTTGAATGATATAGAACTATAGATGTGTATGTTATTAAATTTAGAAAAACTTTTATTTAATTGTACACTGGAAATAATGCTTTTTTTTTCAAAGTCCAGTGTGGGTTATTTAAAGAGAAATCTAAATCAGACGTCTTGCTAAATTTCTGTTCTTGCATATTTAAAAGTTTAAATAGTGGTACACCTGTTGCTGGAATCAAGAGTGCCATAAAAGGAGTCCGGGAAAATGTTGACCTCCCCTGGAAACCTTTTAAAATTTGAGAAACCAATTTGGCTGTTTAGGTGAAATATTAACGCACACAACATTGAGACTGTACCTTTACACTGACAATGAATACTGGTAAAGAACAATTGAATGGTTTTAATTAGAAGCTATTTTATTTTAAGGCATATTCTAATAAATTATTATCTCAGAATAGATTTCTCCACTTCCAAGATTGCGTAATGCTCTCAAATAATTCATAATCAACTGTTTTCAATACATCTTCTAAATAAATATAGATTTTTTTAAAGAAAGTAACACTTTGTGAACATTGGTTGAGTATAAGTTCTATTCACTTAAAGTAATTTGTTTACTTTTAATAATTAATTATTTACTTCTTTTATCTCTGTATCCATTTATCTTTTCTCGTGATTTAAGAAGATTTATTTATTGAAGTTAATTAATTTTTAGTTATTTAAATTGTTGAGTATTTTGTAGGACAACATTTTTGTGATGTGCCAACACTTTGGTATTAGCAATATTTTTACTTTCCTTACCCTATACTAGGTAAGGTAAGTATTGCGATCGACCCAAAAATTCGATGTCGAGTTTTCATAATATCTTTACGTTTCAAGGCCCCCTGAGTCCAAAAAATGCATTTTTGGCGATTGGTCTGTCTGTGTGTCTGTGTGTCTGTGTGTCTGTGTGTGTGTGTGTGTGTCCGGAGTGCACAGGGCAAACGGCCGGACGGATCGAACTGAAATTTACAGGATATCTTCAAACACGTAAACAATTAAACCCATGTAAATTTGAAGCAAATCGGAGGTGGTGTCTTACCGTGGGACCAGTTTTTAGCACATTTTTGGTATTTACTCCAAAACCCCTCTAACGATTTTGATTAAACTTTGCTAACATACTCTACTCAGACCCCCTTAACACGCTATGTACGCTATATACCCTTAAAAATTCGTTGAAAAAAGTTATTACAAAAACGCAAGTTATTTTGTTTGTATCTCCGAAATGGCTGGTCCTATCGACTTGAAAATGGTCTCATTCGATTCAGCGTCCAAAAGAATGTCAAAAAAGATACCCCACTCCACTTTTTCCATTTTTTCAAAAATTGACCCCAAAAACGCCCTTTTTGGGGGCAAAAATTACTTTTTTTAAACTAGCCGTGTTTGGTATCGACCTTGACATTTTTGGGGGTGAGAAATCGATTGAGACCAAAATCAGGTCCGTGGGATTAACCGTTTTGAAGTTAGTACCGCTTTCTTCGAAACGGATACTCCTATTAACTCGAAAATGGTATCATCAATCTCTCGCTCGAAAAATTTGGTAATTGATACAGCATCTATTTTGGTAAGGAAAGTTGTGTGATGTGCACACCAGATGTTTTTTTTTAGCACCTGACAATCATAATATGCAGATGACCTAACTACAGTTTTTGCTACAAAGGTACCTTATCCATTATGAACACTGTTATTTTTGTGTTATTTATATATAATTGTATTTTTTATTTTATTGTATGTATGTGTCATAATGTATATACTGGTGTTAGTGTTTAAACAATTAATACAATAATATGAATAATAATTTACAAACTTTTTCTTCAAGCCTTTGCCCTCCATAGATTTTTTATTTATGTCCTGCCATTTCAAAGTTATATTTAAATAATTATTTAGTACAAATACCTGTAGTTGTACATTTAACCATTCTATTCCAGTCATTGATTAACCTCTGACAAATAAATAAATGACAAACTGTTTAAATTAAATACTATCGGAATAAAGTTTCATTTTTACAAGTGAATTTGATAAAAACTGAATTGGTAAAAAAATTTGAGCATTTTTATAGGACATAAAAACCATATTCACGACATGAATTGCATTAGTGGGTGCTTTATACATATGTTGACTTTTCATGATGCGAATTACATTTTTTACACATTGGAGATATCTAATATCATCCTTTTGAGGGATGCAAAAATAACTTTCAACTTATAAAATTAATATGTGTCTTCCTTATGTATATTGAAACGATACACAATTTTTAACGATTTGAAGATTATAACATTTGCCTATATATTATAATTCATACATTATGCTCTTTATAAAATTGTTTCTAAATACTGGATGTCCCACGAAGAAGACGCTATTTTTGAATTAATTTGCCGGGCATATGGCACACTCTACATACTTGACACTTTACAGTTATGTTAGATAGACATGTGAAAGCACCCTCGAGTTTAATTTTTTTATAGCCAATGAAATCAAATCAAAATGGTGGAAAACCAAAATAATGGTTCATTTCTTCAAAATAATTTTATTTGCATAGCTATTACAAATTGTTTATCTACAGTTAATTTGCAAATTTGTAAAACTTAATAAGTAAACGTAAAGACAAATAACAGTAATGTATTATTCACTCTGGAGGGGGCTGCGCCCTCAATAAAAATCTGTCCCTCTGGGGATCTCAAAAAAATGTGTATAAGTCTTAGCGTAGTTAAAATTAACCTTCCTAATCTTATATACCTTTCAATGGCCTCTTCCACTACATACTCCTATTTCCTCTCCTCCAAAGTTTGCTTGTTGTTCTCAATTTGTTCGGACCTGGTCTGAATGTTCTGGCACACCTTCTCACGTTACTCATTTCAACTAAGCGTGTTGTTATATTTATCTGTATATGTTTAGTGTATTGCGTAGGAATATGTAGTTAACAAGGCCATTGAAGATATATTTGAAGGAGGAAGGTTAGTTTCAACCACCTTCCTAAACATTTTTATTGAAACCCGGATGAAAAGACAGGGCACTGCCCCTCCAGGGTCAATAAAGTAGGCAAAATTAAACATTTTGTTGGATCTTCAATTAGCATATATATTTTCAGTATGTTTGTATGAAAATATTAAAGAATGACATGCTAATGTTAATTGTATATATCTATTTCTTAAAATGTGTAGATAATAAATGTTTTCATTGATTGTTTTACGTTTTTTATTACCTGGTCTAAAAGACAATATGCACCTTTTCATTTGTAGTTAAATCCTTCTTACGGTTCAACAGCACTTTTTAGTAGATAACAGCTGTTTGTCAAATAATTTATTTAAAAGACACCAGTAAGCTCCAGCCCGCATGACCAAAACTTGTGTTCAAAATAATTTAATAAAAGTGGCTCATTACGGGTTGGATCCAAAACTCATAACTAACATTCAGTTAAAGATATTACAGTGACTTGATAAAGTCACTGTAAAAGATATAGTTCAACAGCGCTTTATAGAGTAGTTTAAGTAACAACTTACTATTTGAAGGATAGTTCATGTTAAAGCCAACAGGCAACAGCCAACATGATCAAAACTTTAGTTAAAATTAATGAAACAAATCTGCAAAAACAGTTGACAACTTTTCCTCAGTAAGGCGGCAATTTTTTTAGAAAAATTTTTCCGTCTCACTGTTAAAAGTTATATAAAAATCGAATAATAAATCTGCATAAGTTTACCATTAATTTGATCTCGGCTACTCATCTTCTTCTATAAGAAGTTCTGTCCCCAAGTATGTTAAATTTGAAACTATTTATGATAATTTTGATGTAGTCCAGTAAGTGCTGGTACTTAAATCCAAATTATAAACTATAACTATTATTAATTTTAATTGAAGGTCTGGGGCATTACTGTATTTAATCAATAACAATAATGTTGATTTGTAAAACTAAGCCCGATTAGGCGCAGGCAGCTCCCATTAAGTTAAATTTAAAATTACAATTTATAATAATATTTTTCTTTAGTCCGGTAAATGCTACTACTTAAATCCATATTACAAACCATTATTTGTTTTCATAGTTCTGTTGATTTCGAACATAGGCTACTGTATTTCAATCGATATTATTAATTTATATATCTTTGTCCCAAGGAGCTGCTACCTACAATGAACTTTTAAAACTATTTACTAGTTTACTAGAAAGATCTGTTAAAGGTTTTAGGGAGGTTTTAGAAAGATTTTATTATTTATTTATTCGTAGGCCTAATTACAGTATTTTTGTTTACTTTCAAATTAAAGGTTTGTTAATATCAAGGAGAGTAAATGTAACAGACTAATTTTTATATATTATTTCTCAAGACTATTTTTTTGTCGGTACGCCATAACTTCCTTAATACATCATCAAATTACATGAATGAGGCATCATTTTAAAGCTTTCCTTAACCACTACACGGGAAAAATAGACAAACAGCTTAAAATTCATGTTTTAATAACAAAAATTGATTTAAAAAACTTTTATATTATACTCTGTAAAGTTCCTAATGAAAGGCGCCACCTACTAACCATCTGTTTAACTAGAATGACAGCTGTTAGTTAGATTGTTTACACTGTAAGATTGTATAGGGAAACTGTTATTTATAAACCAATGTAAATAAATAAACTTAATTAACTGAATTAAATCAACATCAACGTGTTAAATCAGGTAAATGTAGGCCTACTCCGAACTTGCGAAATATTCGCACGGGTCAGCTAGTTTTTATTTATTTGTAGAATTAATAACAGCAAAACTAGCACTAAAAACTCTTTTTATGTCTGTACATTTTGGGGTTATGTGAGATAATTTATAGGTTAAACTTTTAACAACTAATTTTAAAGTTTGGTTTTGAGAAACAATTTTATGTAGAAATATAATAATTCGACCACGCAGCTGAACCGCTGACATGAGTTGAGCGAATTTCTAAAATTAAATCAAGTTTATATGTTTTAGGGGTTTAACCAACTATTTGGGAAATCGATCTGAGCTATTTAAAATAGCTGCCTGTGAGTATGAAATATATTGGTAGAATTTGTTTACACCTAAGCTTCCTGCTTCGACTCACGCGCTCCTTCGATCCACTCACAGAGGAAAAACTAGTAGACTTTGAACCTCGATCCTCGCAGCCTCGGGTTATGGACTTCTTCACTTCGTTCGCAGCGTTCAAACTCAACAGTCGGCCTCGGATTAGAAGATAACAGCCTAGGTAAAATAAACGACGTGTCCCGGGTACTTGTATGGTACGGTATTGTACGTTTCGATCGATTTTGGGGGAACCAATCGAGCTACAAGGTCGTGTCAAAAATAAAATTTATTTGTTTAGATAAAACTTCAAAAAGTTCCATTCTTAAATGAAAAATCTAAAAAATAGTTACTTTTGGTCAATAAACATGCTAATGAATTGAATTTTGGTTATTGGGTTTATTTTGCTAATGAACTCGTCTGAGCGACGTAGACAACTAAAGTGCGTAGTACCATTGTATTTGGATAACCTAATAGAACTCCGATCTAATGCAATATTTTGTTCCACTGGAAATTCGACTTTTTTGGCGCTATCTATTGGGGAAAAGAAGGAAGCTGTTTGAAACACCTATGCTACCAATGCTTTCTCCCTAGCGCTACCTCGCGGCGCGATCATGTACTATTTTCGCGACAACCTTTTCTCCGGCACACAGCTCCCGTATGGATGCAAGATCTATTTATTATTCATGATCTATGGTAGTACCAAATTTGGCCGCTAGAGTGCAAACACACATATACAGGGTGTATCAGGAAGAAACGGAAAGAATTGCAGGACGTGTTCTACTGGTGAAAATAATGAAAAAAGTTCCTATAAACATAGGTCCGAAAACGCTTCGTTTTCCAGATATCCGCCATTTTGTTTTTTGTACAAAATAATTCATATCTAGAGAACGGTTTGACTGATTGAGTTCAAACTTGGTACGCAGTTTAATCTGACAATGATATACCTCAAGAAAAATAAACGATTAAATCCAATCATGCGTTTCAAAATGGCGGCTGTTTGAAAATTACAAACCTAAATTACTCTAAAACCGTACATTTTAACGAAAAATGTCAAGACACCTTTTTTGTAGCCCTTTTGATTCCCTATCAGATGGTGTAACTGCCAAAACAATCGGATGAAGGATAACAGTTAAGTTATGTGTACTAATTGGTTTGTTCAACTCGGCATCCTATACAAACACAGTATTGTATGGACATTTGTTGTCATTACCTTTTAACTTAGCTATTATCCTTCATCCGATTGTTTTGACAGTTACACCATCCGATAGGAAATCAAAAGGGCTACAAAAAAGGTGTCTTGACATTTTTCGTTAAAATGTACGGTTTTAGAGTAATTTAGGTTTGTAATTGTCAAACAGCCGCCATTTTGAAACGCATGATTGGATTTAATCTTTTATTTTTCTTGAGGTATACCATTGTCAGGTTAAACTTCATACCAAGTTTGAACTCAATCAGTCAAACCGTTCTCTAGATATGAATTATTTTGTAAAAAAAACAAAATGGCGGATATCTAGAAAACGAAGCGTTTTCGGACCTATGTTTATAGGAACTTTTTTCATTATTTTCACCAGTGTAACGGGCCCCGCCTCGCTGGGTTCGGCTCTCCTGTGTCCGAATCCTGAAGCGGCGTTTTCCCTGGTCGGGCTGTACCTTTCTGTCCTCGTGCGGACGTACGGGCGTTGTCAGGATGGTGGATGGCGAGAAGGTTCGTTAAAGAAGCGGTAAACTCATGGTCGATTAAAGCGTTTATTTAACCATTAAAGTACAACGACTCTCTGTTGGTTCCTATCCTAAAACTAACATTACGCCATGAGGCCAAAGCAAGATTAATCCCCCATTTAATATTGAGTCTAATCGCGGACGCGTTCACTTCCAGACTAACTGATGCATCTCCGGATGCGTTTCTCTAGCGTCCCCCTCCCTTAGTTAACTAGGAATCGTCTTCTCAGCAATGTATCTTTAGCCAGCCTATACTATGTCCGTTGATAGTGGACCCTTTAATATTTAATATCTTTACTTATTACTTATAATTATTTATGAGTTGAGGGGTACCTGTCACACCAGTAGAACACGTCCTGCAATTCTTTCCGTTTCTTCCTGATACACCCTGTATACTGTATACAGGGTGTTTCACGGGAACCCTGACAAACTTCAGGAAATGGTTCCTTGTATCAAGGGAAGAAAAAAATGTTATATAAACATAGGTCCCAAACCCATTTTTTTCGTACTTATAGCTGAAAATGGTTTTTTTCCAGATTTCCATGTAGTTCTAGTGTTTTTTTACCTCTAGACAAAAATTGAGTAGAGATATTGTGTTAAAACTTTAACTGGTAGTTGGAGCAGAAAATTCTGCAGACATACCATTGTTTTTTAGTCAGAAAATAACAATAATTATTCGGTGGTTGCCTTCAAAATTGTAAAATTAATTAAAAAAATTAAAGCTTAAAAAATGTTTTTCTTATTTCACAAGCTTTTATGTGAAAACTACTTGACAACTTCGGCTGCAACCTTACCAAAAGTTGTCAAATTTTATGTAGAATAAGATTTTTTGTTTGATTTTTCAATATAAAATTGGTAACAGAAGTAATTGCTATGCATATGTAAAAAGTGTATTGGCCTTATTTTCTAAATCCAACTACTCCCTTAGTGTTATTTAATATTACTAATAATTAACACATGGTTTCAAGCTGGGTATACAATCACTAATCAGCTGTCTTTAGTCAGCTGATTGACCCCATTGTTGACAGTTTTTATTTGTAAACAATATTTTAGCACTAGCCTTCTTTACAGTAACAATCATTTCAAAATTATGTTTACTAATAGTGAGTACGCTGATATGAACTTTGTGTACGGCTTTTGTAATGGAAGTTCAAGAGCAGCTGTTGTTGAGTATGGCAGAAGATTCCCCAAAAGGCGTGTACCTAACAGGCAAGTATTTACGGACATACATAACCGTTTGAGTGAGACAGGTTCTTTTAATAAACGTAAACCTGGTAATGTTATTCAAACACCAGTTGAGGCGGAAGAAAACATTCTGGATTCTGTTCAACGAATCCCAGGTACTAGTGTAAGGAGGCTTTCAACACAACACATTGTATCTTCTACTCAGGCATGGAGAATTTTAAATAATGAAGGTTTGTACCCTTATCATCTACAGAAAGTCCAGGCTCTTCACCACGGCGATAATATTAGGAGGTCTGTGTTTTGTCGTTGGATTGCAGCTAATCGTCGGCGTCGGTTGGTTAAGTTAATACTCTTTACAGATGAGGCTCAATTTACCCGGAATGGTATTAACAATTGGAAAAACACTCACATATGGGCTGAAGAAAATCCACATGCTACAGTAGAAACAAACTTTCAACGAAGATTTTCAGTCAATGTTTGGTGCGGACTTATTAATGACAAACTTATAGGCCCTTACATTATTAGATGGGGTGTTAAATGGTGTAACGTATTTACAGTTTTTACAATTCGTACTTCCTGAGCTTCTTGAGGACATCCCTCTCCAAATCAGAGGAACTATGTTTTACCAGCATGACGGAGCGCCTCCGCATACATATCTCGTCATGTGACTCGGTTCTTACATAACCGTTTTGTTGAAAGAATAATTGCTCACCATGGACCAGTACGTTGGCCACCCAGGTGACCAGACCTTACCCCGATGGACTTCTTCCTGTGAGGAAATATGAAAATGGAAGTTTACAAAACAAAACAGCAAACAAGACAGGAGCTGTTAGAAAGAATCTTCAATGTTGCACGAACAATCAAAGACAATCCTAAAATGGTACAAAGAGCAACATCTTCCGTGCTGCAGAGAGCTCGATTTTGCCGAGACCACAACGGGGGACACTTCGAAAACATTTTAAGATAATTAATATTCGGTTTACCTTAATTTGTAAAATTTTAAATTACTATTATCCATGTACAATTTAAATTACTGTAAGTAAATTTGGAGATGCTTAATTAAACATGTTGTTTTATCTTTTCATTTCGAGTGTTATGGTGAAAAATTGGTAGACAGTTAATAGACAAAGCTATGCAGATTTTGTTTAAATGAATTTTCTTCATATTTTATATTATAAAAACCCACACTGAATGATATTAGATGTTTAAAAACAAACTTATTTAAAAAGGAAAAATTTTAGAGTACAATCTCTAAAATTTTATTTGTATTTTGTGTTACAATACTTTACAAAATCATAAAAATCTGGCTGAAACTGCTTATAAAACTAAGGAAGTTGTGATATAATCTTATTCTACATAAAATTTGACAACTTTTGGTAAGGTTGCAGCCCAAGTTGTCAAGTAGTTTTCACATAAAAGCTTGTGAAATAAAAAAAAACATTTTTTAAGCTTAAATTTTTTAAATTAATTTTACAATTTGGAAGGCAACCACCGAATAATTATTGTTATTTTCTGACTAAAAAACAATGGTATGTCTGCAGAATTTTCTGCTCCAACTACCAGTATAAGTTTTAACACAATATCTCTACTCAATTTTTGTCTAGAGGTAATAAAACACTAGAACTACATGGAAATATGGAAAAAAACAATTTTCAGCTATAAGTACGAAAAAAATGGGTTTGGGACCTATGTTTATATAACATTTTTTTCTTCCCTTGATACAAGGAACCATTTCCTGAAGTTTGTCAGGGTTCCCGTGAAACACCCTGTATGTCACTTCCCGTCAAAAAAGTCTTCCGATTGTTGAATTTTTTTCCTGACGAACTCGTTAGCCAACGATGAACACGTCTGAGCGATGTAGACAACCAACATTTGCACTAAATCTGGCTTAAAATGCGGCCGTTAGAGTGCATATACAGAGTGTGCCAAACTAGTCAAACAAAGTTTTGATTCGTAAATAGAGTCTGGTGGAAACTTCCAAATTTTAGAAGCTTTACGATAAATTTCAAATATCACGTGGTTTATTAATAGTTACAATACGAGTGAGGCCACATAATTTTAACCTCACAATAGTTTTAACGTGACGTGAATTGATAAATACAAGTTATGAGGTTATTCATGCTAAAACATTACATACAATAATTACATTAGAGCTATCAATGGTTGCACCACGGCAGAATATTTGTCTGATGTGACACCTAATGTTTCTAAAACCCTTAGCTGAGACTCTAATTCATCGACACTCCTTCCAAAATTTACAATTGTAACTGAACCTTTTAACAGAGGACGCCTACTAACAGTAATACCAAACATAACAGTTCTCTAAAATACCTTAATCAATAACTCATCCCACATAAATCTAAATTTTTAACTGTTCAATAACAGTTTTCTCCAGATGACTTTAGCTACGACTTGTAAAAGATATTACAACAATAAATTTATCTTTTGGGCCAAAACACTGTCACTATTAATATTCGTAAATAGCCCCCAAAAAAGCCCATCCAGTTTTTCAAATTTACATCAAACCTCTTTTGTTTGGAGAAATTAAAATTTCTGTTTGGATTTAGGCCTAATGAACAACTAGTAACATTGTTTCAGCCATTAAAATTATCTTTTATTTGTAGATTTTGTCTAAATAGAAATCCATTTATCTCCTTTATGTCTTCTACATTGTGTTCAACAAAATAATAGTCCTCTCCGATTGTGTCTTCAAATAATATAAGCTCCTTTCATTATCTTTTATTAAAAAATTATTTATAATCAGCTAAATACCTACTTAAAACATCCAGTCAAGTGTCTGAATAATTTAGGCATACTTGAGATTATATGTTCAACAATTCAGTTTAGGTTTTGGTAAGTTGACTCCTTAACAGAGTCTTTACTAATTTTACATCTTTTAATTCCTTAGCTATTTTAAACTCATGTTGAATAAAAACTTGTTGTAATCATTTGATCATTCATGGTTACCAACAGTTGGGAATATAAATAAATAAAAACACTAAACAAAGAATATAATTAAATTCACAATATTTTAATTTCCTCCAAAATTTAAATCATTTATCAGTAAATGTGTACATTTATTTGAAATTAAATCTCTCCTTTGAAAATTTGCAATTAATTAAATATTGCTTTAGTTTGTGTTTTTACATTTTCAATATCAACGTGGTATCAACAAAGATAACACATTTAAAAATGATTTTGTGCGTTAAGAACAAAATTTACATTGTGTTAATATCTTAAATGGTTAGAAAAGCTGTATATTTATAACCAAAAAGCCTTCTCAAACCAAAATAGAATACCAACCCACTATACAATTCAAACTAAAATTCTAATAACAATTTATAAAGCATAATATACATAGAATTAATTATAATACTTATTTATTTATTTTTACTATCAGCAAAACTGTTTCTCTTCACTAGAAATTGTTTGGATGTATAGCCATTCTTTTTCTCAGATCTCCTTGATATTTATAACAAGTATAAATGGGTTATTCTAGTGTAGGTACTGGAGTTTTAAAGGAACTGGTTTTACATTGATTATATTAGAACACTCTGCAGTTTTATAGTGAAGTAAATTACTAATCGGACGAATCAAAAAGAAGTAAACAACTTCAAACGCACTAATGAAACTAAAGCCACAAAAAAGACTTAGAAGGCCTCCAAATTTACCTGAAACAATATTTAATACATCAAATATTATACATTTCACATTTAACATATGGTACATAATTTTAACACGTTCACTGCTAAGGACGCACATGTGAGCTTGACACTATGAGAAGCGGCCGACGCTCAGTGCATTTCGTGTTTCGCACAATGCATTGCGTGCTTCACCTATGTGCTACACCTTAGGCCAATGTGCTATGGGTGCACATGTAGGTACGCTTTAAAATATTAATGATTATTACATTGAAAGGTACAAAAATAAAGAATAAAGTAATTTCTACTCATTTAGGATATAAATATAAAAAAATAAAAGGTCAGCTCCTAGCATATGAAATACGAAGTTTGTGTAGCAGTGAACGTGTTAAATTGGAAATTCGACTGTAAAATTAAATATTTACATTTCTTTTTTTAATTGTCTGACCAATTTAAATAACTGTTAATTTTTGAAAAGTATATGGATGTTTTAGAGGTCCATAGAGAAACACCTTTCTACTTTTTTTCATATGCCACTCACTCAGTGTGGCCATTTTCCTTTGATTTAAATTTAAGTATAGTATTTTGCAGATTCTAGTGGTACCTCACTAACAATTTAAAGTTCTCTTGCTCTTGAATTGACGCCATAATTTACACAATATTTATACAGTTTAACATCTGTGTCTTTTCTCGATGATAGTAATATTGTAATGCTATTTTGTAATCCATTTACAGAAGAAGGTAGGATGTTTAAACTATCCATCTGTGGAAGTAAATTTAGCTAATGGCACTAAAAGTACTAGAGATTCAAGTGACAATATTTTTCAACAAGGTGGGCAATAAAACTGAGTTGGAATAAACTGATGTACTCTGTGCCTCGCAGGGCCGAAGCTAGGCGGTGGCGAGAAGTGCCCCTCCCATGGGCGCAGGTACAAAGAGGGCGCAAAATAAACCATGAAAAATCCCCCTTTCCCCCTTTTTAGGCTGGTGGAATTATCAAGCAATAAAAATTCCACTTTGATGGAAGACATTTTGCAGGTTATTACAAATTACTGCGCTTAAACTATCTGTAATATTATGCCGATTGTCTACAAAAAAAAAGTAGCTATGTATATAAAATCTAGATTTTAACTGCAATATACCTGATAGGAGATGTGTCGATCCAGAGCCAAACCCAAATTGACCAACCTTTACCCTCTATCCCTTCCTCCCTTCCCATTCGAGTTGACACCATCAAAATTGAAACTTTTTGAAAATGTCTCTTGAAAAGTGTGCACCTGATTTTGGTGCCATGTACTATAGAGACGTTGATACAGTTGAGCTCATAGGTGCTTTCAAGTTAAAAGAGCTGGTGAAGGACATTGACAAGGCTTCTCATTTGGATGTTTTGAAAGTGATTTAAAAGTTTGGATTAAGAGATGCCTATCCAAGTATCGAAATAGCATTGAGGATATTTTTTACAATGTAAGTAAGCAAGCTGAAGATCATCAAAAATTATTTGCGGTGAAGTATATATGACTGAAAACAGACTGAAAAACTTTGCTATCCTGTCCATAGAATATGAGGTTGCATCAAAACTTGATTTTAATGAAATAATTTATGAGTTTGCTTTGCTGAAATGAAGAAAGGTAACGTTTTCTTAGTATTTTAGTTCCATTGCATTTATACTACATTCTGTTGCTTAACAATTTGTAAGAGCAAAATAAATTTGTTTGCAGAAACTTTTAGATTTTTTATTTACAGCTCCCATAGCCAAAAATCTTACCTGCAGTTACAACAATGGCATGTTGTAACTTGTAAGTGTAAGTCCTGAACTCTTAAATTATAAACAAAACCTACAACCATTATAAAAGCACTGATTGATGTTATTCGTTATTTTTGGTAGTTTTTGAAAATCGATAGGCATATTTGTTTGGTTGCTCAGAACTATTCCTGGGCAAGTTGCATTGATGAACAAGGAAATAATGTGTATAGGGTGTCCACTACTTTTATAATATTCATCTCTGAACAGTGTTCTGGGCTAGTTCTGAATCTGAACAACCAAACAAACATACTTAATAACTCATTAGGTACATAAGTGTGTTTATATTTTAATCTTTTTTTTAATATGAAATAAAAATGTATTTAACTATTGATAACAAATACTGTACATTTTCTCATTGCATGTTGCAGAAGCTGTTTTAAAAAGCTGTTACAATAAAAATAACTTTTCAATATATTAATGTGTTACACATATTATGATTTAATATTAATAGGCCTCGTGCCTGTTATGTCCTTTACTTTTGGTACAAGATTTTATGATTTAACTATTTTTTAAGTAGTTTAATCATCGCAAATCAGGTTTTATAAATCCTTGAAATTCCAACACTTAGTTCATTTTCAAATTCAGGTTTAGATTTCTGTTTTATATTAACAGTGTTTTTATAAATTTTATATTAAAACAATAAACAATTTTACAGAAATTCTAAACAAAATTCAGACCCCCCGGTATGGAGGGCGTTGAATTGTCAAAGTGCCAAGGGCTGTCGAAGGACCTTGTTACGACCCTGGTGCCTAGACCTCAATATTCTGTCAAAATTCAGCTACAGCAGTACAGCTGTTGCGGAGTCGACTTAAAATGTTGTCAAAATCTGGCTAGTAGTTTGGCGGAACGTAGAAACTATCTTGTAGTGTGTGTTAATTGATCATAAATAGATGGAGATAGCTTTAAGTTCGTCCTGGTTATTCATTTCATAAACAACTATGGTTCTTATTTTGCTAGGGTATTCACTATAAAAATTACACCAGAAGCCACTTGACTTGATATTTTCAAAAATATTTGCTAACGATCGTGTATAACTGTCGAATAGGAAAATTAGTCCTAAAAATAATAGAATCTGATGAAAGTTGTCAAGTGTGGCATTTTGATATAGATATTTCCTTTCAACAAAAATACCGGTATGTTATAAAAATTAATATTTAAATCTATACAATTTGAAATTGACTTAGCCTACCTATAAATGAAACAAGTGTGTAGCGAAGTTTTCTTTTCTTTCCCAAAAAGCTAGAAATCTTGTAATGTATCTGAACTTTAGCTACCTGATCCCTATAACAACAAAACAATTTATATAATTATAAATTTAATTGCCTTAACAATTATTAACTTTGTATTTGTTGAGCTAGATATGTATTTGTATTTTATGAAACTTTCTCCTTGTTTGTTATAATAGTACTTTATGAAACAAAGCTTAAAAACTTGTTTTCTATAAAAGATACAGTAAAGAGTAAAATTAACTGTTTACGTCCAATTTTAAAAATAATACTAAGAAAAATAAATTATTCACACATAAACATTTTACAAAGTATAAAAAACTATTTCCTTCATACTAACAAACTATAAGTGCTTTATTAAACATACAAATTATTAATTCAGATAGGTTAACCAAAATTTGTTTTTCATTTATTATTTTCCACATAGGCCTAGTAACCCAGGCAAATTATAATTAACATCTTCCTGAAAAATAATCAAAAGCTGGAAATTATTTTAATCCACTTTAGGCATTCCAAATAAGAGTAAGAGTTTGCGACAGTTTGTGAGCATGGCATAACTTTTTTGAGCCGTTAAACTGTGAAATTTTGGCATTCGGAAACGGCCTATCCTACGGAAAAGTTACCCTGTAATAAATAATTAAAGAAGACAAAATTTTGTGTTTAATGAGCTCTTAAACGTAAAATTCGGTTTAGTCACAGTAAATCGTCAAAGATCGGCAATTTTTACCAATTAGGCTGAAAAGTGGGTTGTGCTCATGTTGAAAGACTTGTAACTCAAAAGCGGCTACTCCGAATAAAAATGTCATGTGACAAAAGCTGTAGAGCATGACAATTTGCGAAAATGGAAAAAGTTTTGCTCATTCCTTCACACAGATACAAGTAAAAAACCGAAAGTAGTCGTAGTGCTTAACTTCTGATAACATCTATATTTGAAGTTTAACGATTTTGAGCTCCAAATCATCCACATTCGTCCGGTTAGTTGAATTTAAAGGCAACTTCATCATTTTACTATTTCAGAAAACGAAATATAATATTTACTCCAATTTAACTCAGTACAAGTGGTTCTGCTAAGGTATTTATTACTTTTCAGATACCCTATATTAAATTACCATGGCTTATTAATTAATGATAAAGGGTTAACAAAATAAAGCATGTACACAATATCGAGTGGCAAGTCGTGATCGAGCGGCTCGTCGAACATGTTTGATATTGTATGGGCTCCATCCCAACATGCTCGACGGTCTTGTTATGACATGTTCGGGCATGTGCGGGGAACTGTCGAGAATCTTGCCTGACTAGTCTCCAGTTTACCTAGTTTAGTTACACAGAAGTGTTATTATTGAGGTTACAAAATGACGTTTAATGACAACACCAATTTTGGACAGAATTCATTGAACTTTATCGGGAACAATGGGTTCTATGGTACGTAAACAGCAAAGGCTAAAGAAGGGTATGCTGTCCTGATAGAAAAATGTAAAGAACTTTTTTTGTAAAAATTCATGAGATCAAAAATTTAATCACTCAGAACATCGTTCCGAAGAGAAATGAAGAAAGTTCGAAACTTGAAGAAAACAGGCAGTGGTCTGGAAGATGTATACGAACCATCCCTATTATATTTTGACTTGCTTGTGTTCACTACAGAGCAAAATTTGCCAGAAAAGCTATGAAAACGATCAGCAAACGAGGCTGATGTGATTTGTTACAAGAAGGTAAAGAAAGCGTGGACGTGGACTCTGTGGAAGCAGAACTGCAGGACAAAATTACTACTGTAAGTGTTTTAATTTAGTATTTATTAATACTATAGTGTGTTCTACTAAAGTAATGGAAAATGAAGTTTTGTTGCACGGTAAGTCAGGCAGTTTGAAATCCTCTGCAATATTGACAGAACATCCGACCCAACAAAATGTGCACTTGGTTATCAATTGCATGGACACTAACTAAAGAACCGATTCATACACTTGATATAGGAGAGTTCAATCTCAAATGTTCTTCCCAGATCAGTACAAAAATTTTCAACAACCACTCAATTATGTTAATTACAGAACCAAAACTGCTCTAATATTTCTCCTCAACAACAAGTACAAACAGCACCTCCTCAACCTCCAAGTATTGGCCCACAAATACTCCACTACTTTAACTGAAATTGCTCAAAGATACACAGCAAAAGCAGTAAGTAACCTGCCACACGTGGATCAAGAAAAAAACAGTTCAATAGAAACTAGGGATGAAATTTGACAGTTTTTGGTTATAAATAATTATCAAAATGTTAACTAATCAAACTTATTGTTTCTGTTATTTTTTTCCA
>JAGFPH010003788.1:77920-89118 GCA_018207615.1 Philaenus spumarius
TTATTAAATTACAAAACGGCAAAATATCTTTAAAATGTATTCCATTAATAATAATAATTAGAAATTAAATTCTTGAATTAAAGCCCATCTGTATTGCCAAGCTTGTTGAGAGAATTTTGCAAGCCGCACCCAATCGTGCCCATTCAAATACTTTAAAACCTCTTCCTTACTTAGCTCATGCTTTTAAAACCACCTAAATCTGAAATCCTTTAAAATTGGACATTTTCCGTTAAAATGATATGTGTCCTCGAACTAATTTAAATTACAAAGAGCAGTTGCCCCCTCCATAGACCCGAATCATCTGATAACGGTACAGAATGTCTTTCAGCCAAATACTGCCACTCTCGAAACCAAAATAGTTTTTTTCTAATTATTTCTTTTGATAACATCTTAGGTAGACGGTTAACGGCCATTTCCAGCACTTTTATTACATATTTAAAATGTAACTTAAAAGCAAAAATAAATAATTTTTTAAAATTTTTCTAAAATTATGGTCTTTTGAAATGGGGGGAAATTATCGTATCATGAGCGATGGTTTTATAAAGATGAAAGGATTGAATGTGTCAACAAGTATAAATATCTTGGTCTGACTCTTACCCCAGCATTGTCTTTACAATGTCATTTTGAAGAGAAACTGACAGCATCTAAAAATGCCATCAATCATGCTTGGGTAAATTTGTTGGGACATGCAAGTATTTCCCTATTAACTAAATCGGAATGTTTTAGAGGTAGCCAGGTCAATCATGTGTTACGGAGCCTAAGTGTGGGGATATCGGGAACATGATTCGGTAGAACAGCTTGAGACGGATTAAGCATTAGGCCTATCCGCTCAATGAAATATTTTTTCATTTTATTTGTAAAATCTACTAAGTCCTTCAGACACAATTATACAGAGCAAGTTAGGCTAACTTTTCATGTTCAAAATGGATTGAATCTCAGCAGCCAAATGAAACAAGCTGGCTAGAGAACAATGGAAAAATTATTTTAATAAAAAAGTTGTTTTTAAAGTATTAAAGTATGTAGAATAATCAGAGCAATAAAAAAGTCAAATGACAATTTGGAATTAAATAAAGGAATAAAAAGTTATTATTAAAATAAAAAAGAGAAAAAAAGTTAAAAGTCAGAGTTTTGAAAAAATTTAAAATCTTTATAAGAGTATTGAGAGATCATTAGAAAAATAGACAAATTACCAAAAAAGTTTTTGTTAAAATGAGCTGGTAAATATAAAAATAATTAAATAAAAAGTAATTAAAAAAGGAAAATTAAATTAAAGTAGTTTTAAGTACAGTTTGTGTAAAAAGTAATAAATTAATTAAAGTAAATAAAGATTTAAAAAAAATTAGTCATGTTTAAATAATATCAAAGAAAAAAGTTAAGAGTTATTAACGTTTTTATGTAAAAAAGTAAAATGCCTATTTTCACCTATAAGTAAAGGGTTAGTAGAAAAAAGTTAAGATAAAAAAATAAAGATAATAATTAGTATAAAATGTCAGAACCTGTGAAAGATAGAAAAAAGGATTAATTTAAGGTAAAATGGGGGTTAACATAATTAGACAAAAAGGGATGGTACAAAAAGGACAATAACTCAACCAAAAATTAACCAATTCAAAAACGGCAAAAGACTAGTTTAGTGGAAAGACTTAAACAATACAGTATGACCATAAAAAATATAAAAAACTTTATAATTTGGAAAAGCCGCGAGTCAAGACAAAAGCGATCGCGAAAAAGCTGTGAAACGGGAACGCGACGTCGTACAGCTACTAATCGAGTTTGTGCGTAGCCAGTAAACCAAGCTGAACAAAATGACACCATCCAGAACCCGATCCGATCACGGGAAGCCGAGTTACAGTAATTTGGGAATAAATGGTCACAAAACTCGCAAACCAAAAGAAACAGGCAGAAGTTTATTATTTTTCTTGAAGAGAATTGTCGGCCGACCAAAGGTAAAGACACGCCCATTCTACAGTCTAGCCAATATAATTGCCAATGTACCAAATCGATTAAGTTTAAAAACAATACCAAAAATAGAACTTTTACATATATTCGGGTAGAGAAAACAACCAGGATTATAAGAAAAATAAGGAAAAAATTCTACATTAATTACAGCCCGAGCGCCACACCAAAAACAAAAGGGAAATTGAATAGAAGGGTTGGTAGGCTAGTATAGGCCTTTGCAGGAGCTTACAGTAAAACGCGGTTCGCTTCGGCAGTCTTAATCGAAACTCCGGGAAAGTCTCTATGCTTCTCGTTAGATCATCGTATCACAGCAGAGTATAGTAAAATCAAAGATTTTAATACTTCGTAAATCTAAATATTTAGTAAAGTATAAAACAGAAAAACAATTAATCTAGTTTATAGCGTAGTAAAATAAACGCTATATTTCGTCGAAAATACGATCGCTGAGAACTTCAAGGGAAGATCCAGGATAACAGCGGCGAGGTCTGTTATCACGTGGTATCCGAACCCACAGGAGGAATCCAGACGAATTCACGGAAAGGTGACGTCGTGGGACAAGATCCAGACCTTCCAGAACAGCGTTCCAGATCGGGACTTCTAGAACATCGCACCAATCCCGGACTCAGGATCTCCAATAATGAATACGCCGTATTCGAAATAAGGTAGTGTCGGAGACATCTTTATAATTTTTCATATTTTACAGCATTGACGAGTAGGGTTTCACTTTTAAATTTTTAATATCTCAGTTTTGGGAAGTAAAGTTATAAAAAATAAATTTAAATATTTTTTGTCTATCTTTCACATAAAAGGTTACTTTTTATTGATTTTGAAGTTAAATTGTATATCAATAATTTAGCAAAAATTATTCCTTAGCAAAAAATAATTAAGGGTTTTATCTTAAGGCAAGTAACTAAAGATAAATATCCTTGCAAAGACGAGCTACCCTCTTGACTTGACTGGTAGAGCTAGCCAGGACCCAAAAAGGAATTATCACTAAAGGTAATCAATTTAATTAATTTAGATCTGATTAGTTAAATTGTACTAGATAGAAAGGTGAGTTAGTTAGTTTGGGGGGTGGTAGATCGTTGCAAGCTGTTACGTTTTTTTATCAAACGGACTCTGTGGCTGCCACAAAACACACCAAACTATATGTTGTTTTTGGAGACAAATTTTGAAAAATTAAGAATATGTTATGAACTGCTATTAGTACAGGCGCTAGGTGCAGTTGAGTATGCATGAAAACAGACAGAGAATTTGACTTTTGATTTTGCTAATGGGGACCTAGTTGAGTATAAAAACCCATGTCGTCGCCTCCGGGGGTGGTCGACAACTTGGGGGTGGGGGCGCAAAGTTGTGAAAAACGAAAATCGGCAAACCGCTTATAACTCCCTTGTTATTGAACGGAAGTCAATGATTTTTTTTTTTAAATTTGTAGGTAATAATATTACCTAAAAAAATTTTACTAACAATATTCTTTTATTTTTATTAGTTTTCAAGATACAAATTATTTTCTAAATTATTTAAATATATTTTCCTTTTTTATGGTAAATAAACAATATTTGTTCAGTATACGCTGTAATAAAATATTATTACACTTCAATAAAATTATAGTCTTTTTTTAGTGTGAAAAATATTTTAAATATCATGAACAAGTGCAGCATGGCTAGCGACTAATAGCCGTGCTCCGAGCCTGTCGTAACATGAACGTCTCGTCAGGCGCCTTTTGGAACACATGAGTCATTTGTTTTGTTTAGTTCCAGTAAAACTGTCCTTCAGTGATGACGTGGTGTTTTGTGCTCTGGGATGTGTTGTGCTCGTGTGTAAATGAGTTAATTTTTTTTTTTTTAACAATTCGTTATAGGAGTGAGGTACAGTGCTCTGGTGTGTGTAGTGCAGATATCAAGTGGTTAGTCATGGCGACTTCTATTGCAAGTGTCAGTAAAGGGGTAAAAGCATTTGATTTAAAACTGTGCCATATGCCAGGTGAGTGACATTACGATATTAGTAGATAAACCCAAAGTAACAAGTTTTGAAACATTATCAAATGCTATTAAAAGACGAAACGACGAAGTCTCTGATAAGCTATCCCCTTTTTTAATCAGTGAAGATTTAAAACTACTTAGATGGCATAGACTGTGTTACAGTACGTACACGAGAGAAAATAACATTAAACGTAATGAGGCAAAGTTTATGTAGTCACAGAGTCAGTCACAAATGTAGCATTCTGTCCTATGGTACGGGCATCTCCCACAAATCAAGATTGTGTATATTCTGCCATGAAAAACTTTTTGAACTTAAACGAACAGCTAAACCAGAAATATCAAGTTTTGTCTTGTGACATGGCCATATATTTAATAGCAAATAAGACTCAAATGCAATGCAATGAGTTTGACAGCCTAATTTTGAGGATAGGGTCATTCCATCTTGCCAAAAATTGGTTATCTATAATCGGCACATACGTAAGTGGCAGTGGTATATCAGACATATTTGTGGAGACAGGATTGTATGGCGAAAATACAACACAAGCTTTATTTAGAGGTACGCAATATAATAGAAGTGTGAGAGCCCATAAAATAATGTATGAAGCTCTACGGAGGTTGCAGTTGTCAATATTCTTAAATGAAATGCAAGAGGACCCCACATATACACGATCAATAGAATTGATATTACAGCCAATAGAATTGATCATTGATGAATAAAAATGAAGACACTGGTGCTTTATTTGATTTGTTGTTTGAACAAAGTGATGAACTGCATGGGAAATTTAAAAGTTTCTTGGACGAAAAGTGCAGAACTAACAACACTTTTAAATTTTGGAATCACTACTGTTACTTGGTGGAAGTATTATTGAACTGCATACGTGCTGAGCGAGATGGACTTTGGGACATACACTTGGTAACAGTGTCAGCCATGCTTCCGTACTTCTTCGTGTACAACCACATTAACTATGTCCGAGGGTTTGTGCTTTACGTTGAGGACATGAAAAGGCTACCTCAAAAAGTGAAAACCGCATTTAACCAAGGTCACTTCTCGGTAAAAAGAAGATCAGGTAAATTCAACAATGTGGCCACTGACCATGCGTTGGAACAGACACTCATAAGGTCTTCAAAAGTTGTTGGAGGCGTTATTGGTATTACAGCAAATTGTAATGCCTTCCAAAAATGGCTGATTTTGTATCCAAATAAAGCTTCTATATCTGATATGCTATTCGCCTTCTGTGGAACAATTATGGATTCTACAGGGGACAAAGAAGACTATACCCATTTCGAATGGGGTTCAAATAGGCTGGAAAGGGACGAAAAGTATGTGGGGAAATTGATTTCGTTCATGAGAGATAAGATGACCCTTTTCAAAATTCGGTTGGCCAAGGACTTCGAAATATTGTTAGTAGACTTGTGGCAAATGACAAAGTCTCAGAATTTCTCTTAACAGTTGAAGAAAAAGGCCAGAACCTATTTAGGGAGTTCATTACAGAACGGCTAGTTCAGCGTAACAAGGGAATATTTTCCCCCACTAAACGCATCACAGTTAACTCATTTTCAACCATGAGTACTCCCAAGAAACTTCCACATATAAAGTCACAAATAACTGTGAAACACAACGACTTGACTTACATTTTTTCTTAGCTGCTCAGCGCTTGTATAGCGTAGAAAACCTTGTTCAACACGAATTCTTAGAGTATCCTCCAGCCATGGCAACATCTGACCAACTCTCAAGGAAACCGACAAAATCGCTGTTAGTGAATGAAATCGGGGTTGACACTAAGTGTGTGGTTTCTGATAATCTGCCTGAATCCTCCACGAAACAAATTCATGTAATTGACGGAATGGCATTACTGCAATCAACTCCTGTTACAGTGCTTAATAGCTTTGAAACAATACAAGATTTAGGAGAGTTCATGTTAAAACGAATGTGCAAAGTGTTGAAAGGAGAAGGCGTCATTCAAGTGGACTTGGTGTTTGACATTTATTACAAGCCCTCAACAAAGCAATGTGAACAAGTAAGGAGGAAAGGTTCAAAGGAACCTCTTCTTTATTCCATCCAAGGAATTCATACAAAAGTTCCAAAACAGTGGCAAAGATTTTTGTGCGTCCCCGAGAACAAACGCCAATTAATTATTATCATTTCATCGTACCTCTTAGATAGAGTTGTAGTACCCAAACGCAAACTGTTTACTATCTCAGGTGGATCTGTCAACGGTGAAAGTAGTACACAGAAGGGTTTTGAAGGTGAAATTTATGAAGTGCTGAAACTGAAATGTAACCACGTTGAAGCTGACACTAGACTTCTTTTTAACACCAAAGAAGAGTTAAATGTCCATAACACAACAGTAGTTGTGATCGTACACAGTCCTGACACTGATTTGTTTGTTTTGGGTATACGGTTTTGGAAAGAATTTTGCGACATAAAATGTTCGGCTTTATGGATTAAAACTGGAACTTCTGACAAAAAAAAGTACCTAGGCTGTCACATTGATTTGAAGCATAAGGTAGTGTTCTACCTGCCATTCACGCATTTTCTGGTTTTTATACAACTAGCAAAGTAGGGACCAAGACAGCAGCATTAAAAGAGGCATAAAATGAGAAAAATAGGGCTTTGTTAGAGAAATTAGGGAAAATCGAGTTGACTGAGGAAGATTTTGTTGAATATGAAGCATTATATCTAAGGATCATTAAAAAAGGAAACACCTGTAACGAGAGTAGATTCAAAATCGTATCAACTCATCCAGCATCGTTAAGAAACATTGCATCCCTTCCAGCAACAAGCGATAGCGTAAAACTCCATGTTCTTCGCAGTTGGGCTCAAGTTCAAGTGTGGAATAGTGCGTTACAAGCTGACATCACCCAACTCAGTATTACAAACTATGGGTTTTATGTTGACGACCAAACCACCTTTGCCAGAAGACCTGTTACCACCATGTAAATGTAAAAAATGCAACAAATCTTGCCCTTGCTACATCAAAGAAGTGCCTTGCTGTGAATACTGCAACTGCATTGAAAATAATTGTAAAAACCAGTACAATTAAATAGATCTGTCATAGTCAATATGCTGGGAAAGTAAACAACAACACCCTTGCCAAGTAAGTAGTTTTTGTTATTTTCAAATTAAATGTGCATTATTTCTCCATTCTTATTTGTAATACCAAACATAATTGTTTTTTCATTACTTGTTTGGTCAGAAAATAAAACTTGAACTATAAATCGTTTGCTAATTTGATTACAAAGCAGAATGCTCTTTAGTAACAATATACCGATTATAATCAAGTACTTACAGTTTAAATAATTTTAAAATGTCAAAAAGTACGCTTTAATAATACTAAAACATGTTTTCAATCTTTAACGATATACCATGCTACGTAGTTAGTTCATTGTTACGTTTTTTTTCAGATTTGTTGGGTAGTCGAGAACATAGATCTGTGGATACAATACTAGCCTAACAAAGATGCCACGTAGATTCCGGCATCGCATTATGACTGTCTAATACATACAGCATATTTTCTAAGCTTTTCAACAATTTTATGTCTTTATGTAAGCTTCCTGATGTATAAAATGTTTAATTACACTACATATTGAGTAATAATGTTGTCTATTTTTTATAACAGTCTTTTTTAGAATGTAAACATAATTTTTATTTTACAAATATTGTTTATGTACCATAAAAAAATTAAAATATACTCAAATAATTTAGAAAATAATTTTTATCTCGAAAACTAATAAAAATAAAAGAATATTGTTAATAACATTTTTTTTTAGGTAACATTATTACCTACAAATTAAAAAAAAATCATTGACTTCCGTTCAATAACAAGGGAGTTATAAGCGGTTTGCCGATTTTCATTTTTCGCAACTTTGCGCCCCCACCCCCAAGTTGTCGACCACTCCCGGAGGCGACGACATGGGTTTTTATACTCACCTAGGTCCCCATTACCAAAATCAAAAGTCAAATTCTATGACTCTTTTCATGCATACTCAGCCGCACCTAGCACCTCTACTATATTGTAAGTAAAGAAGCTATTTTTTTTATGAAAACTATAGTTTTACATTACTAGTAATTTTTTGTTGGTTTCAGTAATTACTTTGTAAAAAAAAAATGTAATATACTTTCACAGAGCTTAAAGTTTTACTAGCCACTTAAATTTATTTACATATCAAATAATTGTTACTCACGGTCTCACACTTTCAGATGCCCATGGTGGTTCAAATCCATTTATATGCACAAAGTCTGAATAATACTTTTCAAACTGCATTGAGATTTCTGAACATAGGAGTAAACACCCACATTTGGAGTTCATCGGTTTCAAGTCGTTAAGCTGAGAATTTGGTCTCATCGCCGCCTTGGTGTGTTCTACTGTACATCAATCAAAATGTTATGACACAGCTCCGATACATAAATGACATTTCACAAACTTTCTAGTTATGGTTGCCATTCGGAATAAAAATTGGAAATTAAAAAATGTATTTGAGAGAAAAGAACAATAACTACGACTAATTTTAAACTCTTTGAGAATGGTGGAAGAATATTTCTGCATACATTCCTAAAATGTAAAGAGTAGGTTACTCCCAGAAGGAACACATTTATAAGTACCCAATGCAGAAATAAAATTTGCAAAATTGCAAGTAGATAACCGTTTTGTAATACAAGTAATGTTGTTATTATTAATAGTTAAAATATAGTATCAAGTAGCAAATTACCAGTTTAACCTTCTGTCCGGACCCTTGTTCCTCGTCCGGATTAGGACCCTCCGTCCCAGGGACACCAATTATTATGGGACACTAAAAATCATCTAATCGCAATAAAACAAAAACCGTTGGAAATGAAATGATTTAAACATTACATTTGTATTTCCAATTTTTTTCTAAAACGCATAATTATTTACCTATGTAATAATTGTTTTAAAATTGTAGTTTTTTGTAAAGCTATTGGCGCGCATGAAAACACAAAGAAATTACTCAACTTTGTCACTTCTCTAAAACGCAATATCTAGATATATTTTCACAATAGTATAAAGGATACCTTTGGATTCATCAAGATTTGAATTTTCTAAAACTGCCTTACAATCAGACGTCACTCTTATAGTTTCAAAATAAAGGTTTCTGTAAACCCTTGCAATTGGATAGTTTTCAACCAATAAAACAGCACATTTTGCATTTGAGATACCTGTTACAATTCAAAATATTTGTCTATATTGTTTGTATATATTTTAGACCAGCACAAGACAGGAGGGTACTGAGGAGATGAGTATTCGGCCAGTGCAGGAGCGGACAGGGTGCGGGTTTAAGCCCCACCCATCTGTTACGGTCCGGACAGGAGATTAACCCTCAACTGCTACGGATATAAAAATCTCATAACTGCTACGGTGCGTTCTGACAGAACCCTTTAGTTATTTATACTCACTAAATTCTATTGTTTCCTAAAATATATTATTTACTTTTTTATGAACGATTATGACAAAATCAATAGTATTACGGTAATCAACTACTATTTGACTGGAATAAGATCGATAGCAATGCTGTTCTGAACATTCAAAAGTTGTATAACTTGTCTTCAAGCTTCTCTGTGCAGCTTAAGTTTCTTTCACTGCGATTCAAAGAACAACAAAACAAACTATAAGCATAACTTTCCAAGAGTTAGCTGAATTTCTCATTAAGAATGGCCTTCAAAACAGTGCACCAGATGTTAAGCAACTGTCCAAAATATCACTTTCATGGTCTGTCACAACAGAAAGTGCCAAAAGAAAAGACGTACGTAGCGAAGACTGAAGACATACCTGAGAAGCTCCATGAAGGAAGAAAGCCTAAATGGACTCGCCCTGATGGCCGTCGAACAAGAAATGGCATTAAAGTACATGTAAGAAAAAAACACTAAGTGTTCTAGCTGAAAGATTTTCAAAACCAACTGAAAGAAAGCTTATGCACTATTAATGTATACAAAGATTTTTTTATAAAATATAAGAATTGTAGCAACAATGTTTAATTGTAAAACTTAGTTTAGCTTACAATGCTGAAAATTGCTATATGCAATTGTAAAAACTTAAATTTATACGGATTTTATGTACAACCAATGATAATTGTTTAGTATTACTTTCCCCGAAAGATATGTACTTTGTAATTTCAGAAAAAAGATTCTTTGATTCAAACAGAAATGAAAAAACCATATCAACGAGTTTTATTTTCATATACATACCGTATGTTATACACATAATTGATTTTAATAGATAGGGTCCTGCTCTCATAAATTCAATTAGTATTTTTGCATAGTGAAATAGTTTTGTTTCAATTGAATAATTTATTAAAATTTACTCAAAAGTTCAAATATTTTTTATCTGCAAGCAGTAAGTGAACCTTGGAAAGTCTCAATCATAATTTTAAATGCATTGTTCATAAGGGAAATTATAACAGATTTTCTTTCAACAGTCAATGGTACCGGTACAAAATTAAAATTGTAATGTAAGGGTTCTAAACATTGTTTTTTGTTTACACAAAAATTGGACTCAAATCGCAGTTTTACACTTTTGAAAACCAAATTTGTTCTAACCTGGGGATGTTCCTGATTTTATCTCACCTAAACAAATTTTTGGATCTGCCGTTCACAACAAAAGTGACGCCTATGTAAGTAGGTATTGATGTTTCTAGCCAGACACTACCTTCAGTAAGATTTGATGAAAAATTTTCCGTTGCTAAATTGCTCTTAACTAACTAATGAGGTTCCACTAAAAGAATGGTAGAAACAAAAGAGTGTCCTCAAAATTACAGACAGCTAAAAATAATTATCTGCAGTATGTGAAATGTTCAGAAGCAGTTGATGGTCATATGGCTACTTCATAAATTAGTTTAATTCTCACCATGTGACCAAAGTAAATTAACACATTAAGATCACGGCATTTTATCTGACTACAGTGTATACATTTCCTTTAAAATGTATTGGTTATGATTGGAATCATTTTTGTTAATTTTTTTATTTTGAAAGTTTCATAATTAGTTGACTTTATGGGTTTCTTTTATTGTAACATGACTATTCACAGTAATTTTAAACATGTTTTATAGTTTAAAATTAATTCTATCCTTTTCCTAATTTTAAAATATTACACTGAGAAAAATAATTATAGAAGACATAGACTTTTTGTGCTGCGACCTTTTGGAGTCAGCACTAAAAGGTTTGGTATTAATAAGACATACCAGATGCCCATACTGTTTTCAAAAGTAAATGCACAAGTAAATCATCAAAACTAGTTTAGCTGTTCT
>JAGFPH010003788.1:89128-105840 GCA_018207615.1 Philaenus spumarius
AGAAGACATAGACTAAGCTGCGACAAGGTCAGCACCAAAAGGTTTGGTATTAATAACACATACCAGATGACCATACTGTTTTCAAAAGTAAATGCACAAGTAAATCATCAAAACTGTAGTTTAGCTGTTCTGAAGTTAGAAAAAAATTAGACCTGAACACAAAATAAAGTAAAAATAATAAGTGGTATTATTGCATTGAAATGATTCCAACATACTAAATTTGGACTTTATCATTTCAATGGTTTTACATTGTACGTTTTACCAGGTTCCTAGTTGGTCTCTAAAATAGCCTAGGCTTGACAAGGTTAGGCATAAATTATAATACGGTAACCAATTAACTTGGCAATTTTTTAAATTAGACACAGAGCGTTTGTACTGCTGTAGACACAAAGCTGATACTCAAATTGTAATTCAACACACTGAGCAAAATGTATTAAGTTGTGTATACTAATAAAAAATAATCAATAAAACATTTAAAATATCTTGTGCTTACAAAAACTTCTTTGAACGCATGCTTCTTCTTCTGGCTTGGAACAAATTTGTGTTGTCTTATTTCCTGAAAATTAAATAAACAAGAACCAAGAAATTAAGTAAATACTTCCGTTAATTCATTTAATCAAAATAACTCTCAATAAATTAGCAATGAATATGTTAGAGAAATCATAAACTACCAATATTTGTAATATTATATTCTTATTTAAGTTAAGAATAAAAAGGTTTAAACAAATTGACTGAAGGCACTTACTTGGCATGTAAAAATGAACGCATCCACATTCATTGATGATGTTTAAGCTTTGACACTCTAACATGCAATTTGTATAAGTGTATATTGCAAAGAACTGCAAAGGCTTCTCATCCTTGAATAAACAATTACGTTTTAGCGGTGGAATACTTGAAATACTAGGGTCGCTGGAGAGGGCATCTGGAGTTATAAGTAAAAGGTTGTCTTTATTCATTTCAATATGAATAAAATTGGGAGAATTGACTGGAAGTTCCGCAGGAGAATTAATTAAAACCTGAAAAAATTAAGTGTATAAAAATGTGAGGACATATCCAGCTTATAAAAATCTTTAGCTTATTATGTAATCTCAATTAAATTAAAACTAATAATATTAACTGTAATTAATTGTAAATCATTTCTATTTGTTGTAAGGCAAAATACTTTAACTTTATATTTAATCAAAGATTCTTTATGAACTCAACAATTAAACAATTGATAATGACATACTGCTTGTAATGATCAGTGCATTGACTGATAAAGTTGCAGATTTGGTCTTATTTGCATACTATATGATCGTAAAATTAATCCTTTCTGGATCGAGTAATAGTGTTCGGGAGCATCATCTACTCCGTGCAGAGGAGCGACCACAGCCGTGCGCCCGATGGGCGCCAAACGTACCAATAAAATTTTCCCTTTTCATAAAACTGTTGTAGTAATGTTGGTTTTGTAATTTAAAAGGGGGATAAATAACAACAATAACAGAGCTAATAAACTTTAAAAGAAACAATTTTCCTACCGAATAGAAAATAAAACATGAGATCCATTGATTGTTATTATTACAAATAATAAAAAAATTTTTATAAAGTTTCCCCATACATAAAAAAGTACATCCTAATACCTAATAAACATTCCTTGGATTTGGCTCTTCAACAATCACTCACTAAAAAGTTAGAAGGACTTGACTTATTCTCTTATTTAACTGTAAATAATTTAGATAGGAATAAGGTGGATACTTCTGGTTTTCGTCATTTACATTCTTGTACCAAAATACCTCTAAAATGAGGGGTCACAAGGCAGGGGTTTGCAAATAAAATTTTTGAACTGCCCCCAAAATTTCCCAACGTTGTCTTATGCGTAAAAAAGTACATCTTTATTCCTAGTGAACATTACCTGAGTTTGGTTTTTTTTTTATTACTCACTCAAAAGTTACACGGGTGTCTCCAGACTTTTAGTTCACTCTGTATAAGCAGTAATTATTTTTAGCTTTAAATATTTATTACTTTAAAAAAATTATAAACAAAATACTCTTATAGAAATGCAAAAAATATATATAAGTTAGCGTAAAGTTTGTGTACTTACTACAAACCCTGAGTTTGCTCCACTGCAGTAGTCTTGCCATTCATTTAAATCTTGAAATACCTCCATTGTAAGGGAACTGAGCGCTCCTCCTGATTGAGCTCTGTGGGGCAGTACGGGGTTAGAGACCTCAGGATATCCATATTGTTGATCCCAAAATATTGTATTGGAAGGGTATTCCAAACTCGGATAAGGTACAAATCTTTATGTAAAAATAATATCGTATTTAGATTAAAATTATAAAACATGTATTATTATCCAAATATATAAGTTTGAAAAACACATCTTAAGCAACTAGCTTCTGTTTGAATAGCTATATTATAAAGATACACTTTAATATTGTAAAGTAGGTCCAAGTATAACATTGCCTTGCAATATATTTGTATAAGTAATTTTAACGTATATAACGACACTAAAACCAATTAATTAATTTAATACCATCAATAAAATATAAATAAACATTACCGACATAATCAGATCGTAACAATAACGTGAAATATTTCAAAATATCTTAACATCTTTCAGACGGGCTACATAAGTAAAACTAATTCTTAATAAAGAACTTAATAAGTTAATGTAATAACTTAATAAAATTCATCAACACTGTATTGGTCAAATAAAAAATAATAAATTTGTTCTAGACACATATCTGTCTCCTAAACCATTAACAATAGAGTGTTTCAAAACATGGCGACAAAATAGAATAATGGAGAATCTATTACACACAAAGTATTTTCACAAATCTATAGATGCAAACTTGGCAGTCATTATTTACACGAATAAAGTGGTCACTGAGGTTACTAAGTCATTGAAACTTTAAGAGGTGATTTAACTGATGTTTTTAAAGTTTCTAATGTTTACTTCATTAGAATAAACTTATAAAGTTCATATTTTATAACCTTACATTTGGAATAGATGCATCACTAAAATGTAGGCCTATAATCTGATTACCTACTGTATCTACTTTGAAAACTAGATACATTGATTAACAACTTCTGGAGTTCTCTTTCAAACAGGATAAATGACAATAGATAAGGTTATAATTTGGGCTATTCAGTAATAGACTATTGGTTAAAAAATATATATTATCCCAAACCTCAGAGCACTACCAAAAATAAAACAGGACACCCAATTAGACCCCTCGTTAACTTCATGAACGCCCCTTCATACAGAATTAATTTCTAAAACGTTAGATAGAATAATAAGAAAGAACATAACATTCAGTGAGAGTTACAGCATCAAAAACAACTTAGATTTGGTAAACAGAATAAAGAACGTTAATACAACCAACAATACCACATTGGCATCATTTAATATCACCAACATGTACGCGAACATCCCCATAAATGAAACAATATCAATATTAGAAAACAATTTACGCACTAACAAAAAGTTAAACAGCGAATCAATTGATGAACTAATCCATTTAGTTAACGTCTGTTTAACCCAGAACTATTTTGCTTTCAACGAAAAATTTTATCTCCAACAACATGGTTTGGCAATGGGTTCGCCACTTTCCGGCATAATGGAAGAAATATTCTTAAATAACATCGAAACCACATATATCATGACACCAGCCAACAAATACTTCAATAAAATACAGTACTATTACAGATATGTTGACGATATAATATGTTTGTTTAACGGCACAGTAAGACAAATAAACTTAATGATGAATTATCTTAACTCAATACATTCCAACTTGCAATTTACTCAGGAGATCGAATCTGACCAGGACTTAAACTTTTTAGACCTCGACATATTGAAATCACAACAAGGGCACAAATTCAAGATATACAGGAAGCCTAGCCAAACCAATCACACTATCCACGCCACTTCTAATCATCCCATAACTCACAAACTTGCCGCATATAACAGCTTCATAAATAGATTACTCAACATTCCCATGGACATTGAGGACTATAACCAAGAAATTAAAACAATTAAATTTATAGCTGTATCCAATGGTTACGAAGAACGCACAATAGACAAACTTATAAACAAACAGACCAAAAAACGAATGCAGTGAAAATTGAACATTCCAGACCAACCTAAAGAAAAATATGTAACCTTAGAATACAATAAAACTTTGGAACATTCAATAAAGAACATATTCCATAAACAAGGATATAGTGTCGCATATAGAACTTCCAACAACATTGGACAAATTCTGAAGCCATCAAAAACAAAAACATATGACAAATTCGATGGCAACGGAATATATAAAATCAAATGTGACGATTGCCCAAAAATATATACAGGGCAGACTGGACGTTCATTTCGCACGCGTTTTAAGGAACACCTTCCCTCATCCAGATTAAACCAAATACAACATTCCAAGTTCGCCGAGCACCTAATTGATTATAACCATGGATATACCACCAATTTAGAATCAAATTTAGAAATTTTACAACAATGCAAAAAAGGACCAATAATGAATGCCATAGAAGAATGTGAAATATACAAACAGCAAAAAACCGATTCTCATATTTTATTAAACAGCAAATCCCTATTCCAATCTCACACACTGTTCGACATACTACAACACTTTGAAAATAATACAGTTAATACCAGGAAGCATCTTACCGGCCACCAGTGCTTATCAGTTACGGCAATTTAAGTCCCTATATCGTCCAACAGTACAAATTTAAACTCAACGCAAGTAGCACGTCCTAATTAGTTCCACACCGTCGATGTTATATGTTAATTTATATGTGTTCAATGTACATTGTAGTGTCTTTTATATATATGTGTAGTGATTTTATTTAATGTTTTAACAACGTTCCGAGTGCGCGAACCGCAACATTTGAAAATGACTGATAAATAGTTGAAACGGCCGTCATGATATAAGATTGACGAAAAAACCAAAGGATTGTACGACAGCTTCCAAGAAAAGGTAATTATTGTTATATATTATCATCGTAACTTTACAAAATAACCTTCTACTATATTATAATGCCTTACATTACATAACTTTACTTACGTATTGTTTTTGAAAAGGTGGTCAAACGGGAGCATGTTAAAACTATGGCACAAACCCAATTCTGTAATAACTGGCTGAAAGTATTTGCAGCAATCAATCTTAGTGTTCCTCCAAGTGCATACCTTAAGAAGATCAGAACAAGTTGGAGCAGCCTACAAAAGTACATTGTTAGGATTAATAGTGTAGGATTAGGAATTATTTAATAATCACATGTAATAAAGAGTAGTTTAAGATTTATAAGTCCCAAGGCGAGAACACAGAATATAGAACATGGTTGGGTAAGACTGTAAAATATTGTGTAAGTGCTGACAGAAGCTAGGCATACTTTAAAGAGCTAGTTATGTCAACTCAATTCACTATAAAAGGGCCCTACTGACCTAGATACGAGGCCAGATAGTTTTGGAAGACGGCCGGGAGCCCTGTTGATGGGACAGGGCAGTGTTTTTGGAAAGATATACGGTGTAGGCCGAAGCCTATAGTGTTCGGCGGATCCAGCTGAAACATACTTGGGGAGTACTGGTACAGAAGGTAGGCAAACAGACTGTCTAATATTCATATTTTAAGAACTGTGTTTTGGTCAATGCTATTGTGAGTGTTTCGTCTTGGGATATAATTAATAGTAATTATAGATAGAATCAGTAGTGTTGATATTTAAATGTAAAGTCAGTTAGCGTTGTTATTTAATTTAAAGTCAGTAGTGTTGTTATTTAATGTAAAGTCAGTAGTGTTGTTATTTAATGTAAAGTCAGTAGATGTTGTTATTTGATGCAAAGTCAGTTAGATATTGTAGTTGTTTGTTAATTGTTAAAATAGTGTCATTCTACCACTCAACCACTTGATTATAAAATATAAGAATTGCAAGGTATATGTATTGGTTGATTTCTATTATTAAAATCCTTGAACCTTATAGTGATCCATAATTTAGAACCCTGGGCAGTTGAACCATAGATTTCTACCCCTAACATACATTTAACTTATATTGATAAGTGAACTAACATTACTTATTATTTGTTAACTATTTGTCCTGATGATGTAGTTGCTATGATGTTTGCATTCCTGCTGGGTAATTTTTTTTATTTTTTTTTATCTAGTAATTAGTAAATAATTACTATTATTAGTAATAAACCTGTCACACTAACTACGTAAACTAACAAACTTATAACAATGAATAATATTAACTTGAACAAGGATATTGAATAATAAATGGTAATTAATTACTTTCTGGATAAGGTAGAAGAGCAATTCAAACACATACAGTAATTTTTTTAAAACATTATTTGTTCATTAATAGCATACGGTACACAAGTAAACCTGTCGGTTTTTCTCTGCGTAGACGCCTTGAAGGTCTACACACTTTTGCCAAAATTTGAGAAGTTTAAAAATCCCTTTTTCAACAGACGTTCAATCCCATGCGTATCTTCAACCAATTGATCATACGATCCTCAACATCTTCGTTGTTTTCTCCATTCTCCTCCAAGTGATTCTTTCAAGGGCCCAAACAAAAAAAGTTACAGGGGGACACACTTGGACTGTAGGTAGGGTGGTTGAGAGTTTCGTAAAGCATTTACTCCAGTTTGTCCCTTGACAAAATCACAGTATGAATCCTGGCATTGTTATGGAAAAGGATAAAATCTCTGATGGGCATATCTCGTCTTGTTACGGAGGCGGCTTTGGCTACCCTAACAATTGGCAATAGTAGGCCTACGCTGCATTTACAATAAGTTGATCTTGAAGAAAATTTATAAACAAAATTCCTCTGTAAAAAAAAAACACTGCAAGAACTTTTCTGACTTAGAGATAGGTTTCGGCTTTCACTGGGCAGGTTTCATCCTTTCTCTGCTACTCCTTACACACCATTTTTTATTCTGGAGTGTAATGATGTACCCATGTCTCATCACATGTGACAATGCTGGAATCTGTCACAAATCTCCAACCTGACCTGGTTTTTATTTGCAGGTTAACAGACTCGATGATTTGGAACCCATCAAGCACTTGTTTTTTCTAAACCAAAGATGTTCACCAATAATGGTAGAAGCACTACCAATGCTGATGTCCACTTCTGAAGTGATTTCGTCAACAGTTAACAGATGTTGTCATATGTAAGATTTGACCTTGGGTGTCAATCATGACTTTCGTTCTCTACACTTTTTCTGTCACCCTTATTCTCTGGCCCAATTATACAGGGTGTTCAATTTAAAAGAGGCCCCAATTTTTAGTTTAGTGTGTAAATTATAATATATTTATTAACAAACACTAACATTGTACTGAATTACAACAAATGTTGAAAATGTCGTCCGTCCATATCTATACACTTGTCAACACGTTTCACCATGTTCCTGGCCACTCTTCTTAGCTGTACTCTGTCTATCTCATTAATTGCATTAGTAATTTTTGACTTCAATTTCTGTAGGGTATGAGGATTGCTCCTGTAAACAATTTCTTTTAAGTAGCCCCACAAAAAGAAGTCAAGACTGGACAGATCAGGGGATCGTGGTGGCCACAATTCTGTTGAAATGATTCTTCCATCAAAAAAATCCTGTATCTCCATACTAGAGCGTGCTGTATGACTGTATGGCCAGTAGCACCATCCTATTGCAGCCAGCAGCAACGCTCATCCTCTTACAGTAAGCCTATGAACTGTTGGATAATGTCTTGGTAGGCGGCAGAATTCACAGTTGTTTCAAAAAACCAAGGTCCTATTATTCTTCGCCTTGAAACCGCACACCATACGCCTATTTTTTGTGGGTGTAGGGGAGTTTCAACGAAAATGTATGGATTTTCAATAGTTTAGGCTATTAACATAACCTCCAAGATGGAACCAAACTTCATTTGTAAATAACAGTTGATCTAAAATGTCAATTTTGCCTCTAATGAATGTCTTGAACCATTGGCAGTAGTGAACCCTTTTAACATAATCAGAATCCTTCAGTTCATGGAAAACCTGAATTCGGAATGGATAACATTTAAGTATTCTTCTCACAGCAGTGTGGGCTGTACCTAATGAAATGTTCTTTTCCCGGCGTAGTATCCGCAAAGATTTATGTGGAGATCTCGTAATTGATGCTCTAATATCCTGAACGACCTGCAGAGTTAAAACTAACTGCTGCCTGTCACGACGCTTGTCTAACACTGAATAGTGAACCTGTTTCACGAAACTAACTTCTGTATTACACTTTTCACTAGTGCTTCTTTTTCAAATTTGTCCATAAATTGTTGCCGACACACAGCAGGAGATTTCGTCACTAAATAAGTTTCAATCACGAATACACGTTCTTCAACAGTTAAACGCATTTTAACAAACATCAAGACATGAAAATGCTACCTGACCTCACTTTGTTCAAACGTCAACCTTCACTGGTGCGACTGCAATACACCGGAAATAAACAGCCATCCCCACTCGAGCTCCACTCATACCAACATTAGAAACAGTATTTAATCCGTTTCACACAAATTCATGAATTTCCCAAAGAAAACTGTCCTCAAACTGTGCTCGCAAACAAGTTATAATTTCTGAAGAATTAACCCCTTCAGGTTAAAAACATATAATAATTGGTTGTTCAACAGACAAAGGTACCTCTTGTTCACTCATGGTTGTACTGAGAACAGAACAGAGGGGTGAACCAAACCGGTTCCCTAACAAACCAACCACTACTTCACCACTCCATCATCCAGCTCGGAACCAAAGAAGACCGCTTCATTCTTCATCGTGTATTTGATCACATCCTTCATTGAACTGCCAAACCCATCTTCTCACCATTGAATCACTCATTGCATTTTCTCCATAAACCTCGCAGATTTGTTGATATTAAAAATGTTAATTGGTTTATTATTCTTTTCAATTCAGAAAACGAACCACTGATCTGATTTCTCAAGCAAACATATCTGACATTATGAACAAGCACTACAAACCGTACACAAACAACAGTGATTTCAAAATGACGTCATTTCCTTCTCCTTGAGTCGGAGTGGCGGAAACCGCTGTGCGGAACTGCATCGCACACTGTCGCTGATAAAAATAGAAATGTAACTTACTTTCTGGACATACCTCATATATTTATTTACGAGTACTGCATCAGTAAAAAAGTTGATCCTTATCAACTACATTCAGAGTATATTTAGAACAGAAGCAAATAATTGAATTTCATCTAAATCTGTATAATATTTTCACCATTATACAGTGCTATTAAAATAGAGAAAAATTAAGTTAAACCCATACTTCAGCATGAATATTCTAGGATAATACAGGGTTATTCAAAAAGAACGGTGCAAAAGTAAGGTTAATTCATTTGCATACTCTGAGTTGCAAAATCATGAAAACAGAATAAAACTGTTTCTTATATTAACAATTTTTAATTTACATTTAAAAAACACATTTATATGCATTACAAATGCTCATTGTGAGCTTCATTAGAAACTCTGCAAATATCAGAATAGTGCAAAACTAAACGGTTGGTACGTCTATTTCCGTGATTTCAAACAGCTGATTGTTCCAACAATGGAAAGCGCTTGTTTATAACTTTATAAGTTGTTTTTACAAGGTCATGTTTTGCCTCAGTTGCTTAGTTGAGTACCACGAAGCCTGTCAACAAATGGCTACTACAAAACAAGTTAAAGCATTTTGTGTTTTTGAGTTTGGTCGTACTAATGCTATTGTTAGTGTTCAGCGGAACTTTCGGACCAAATTCAGGAAGGAGGCTCCTCATCGAAACTGCATAGCTTGTTGGGTGAGACAATTCAAGACAACTGGATGTTTGTGTGCCGGGAAGAGTTCAGGCCGTCTTCAGACTCCGCCAACCACTGTGGAGAGAATCAAAGCTAAGTTTGCGCGGAGTCCAAAAACCTCGACAGTCAAAGCTGTTAGGGAACTTTACATACCGCAGTCCACGGTATGGCGTGTTTTACGCAAGCGTTCGAGACGAAAACCGTACAAACTGCAATTGTTACAAGCATTGAAGCCTACTGACAAGTCAAAACGTACAGATTTTTGCCATGATATGATTAGACAATTTGAAAATTATGGCTTTGCTGAGAGACTAGTGTTTAGTGGTGAGTCTACCTTTCATCTCAGTGGACAAGTGAATCGCCAAAATGTAAGAATATGGAGGTTAGAAAAACCAAGAGAGTTTATCGAGTACGAGAGAGATTCGCCTAAACTGAATGTTCTTTGTGCTCTTAGCAACCGTAAAGTGTATGGACCTTTCTTTTTCATTGAACGCACTGTGTAACTGGAATCGTTTACTTAGATACCTTGTCAGAATGGCTCATTCCTCAGTTTATAGAAGATGTTCCAGACGTAGTTTTCCAGCTAGATGGTGCTCCTCTATATTTCAAGTCTGAAGTGCGTGAGTTTTTGAATGATAGGTTGCCAGATCGTTGGATTGGACGCTCTGGAAATGAAGACAGTCCTTTGATGAGCTGGCCGCTAAGATCGCCTTAATTAACGCCATGTGATTTTTTCTTGTGGGGGTTTATCAAAGACAAAGTGTACTACCCTCCTATGCCCCAAACCCTGCAAGAATTAAGACATCGAATAACAGAAGCCGTGCAGTTCATAACCCAGAAAATGCTATAGAATGTCTGGGCTGAGTTGGAATTTCGCCTGGATATTTGCAGAGTTTCTAATGGAGCTTGCATTGAGCATTTGTAATGCATATAATGTGTTTTTTTTTATGTAAATTAAAACTTGTTACTATAAGAAACATTTTTATTCTGTTTTCATGATAGTAGAGGACCCGCCACCTGAGAACCAAAGGGGAGGGGGGCCAATCGCGCGACTCTAAACCCTTGGGTGAGTGTGGGGGTGGACCTTGGGTGAGTGTGGAGTGGGCGTGGGGGTGTGGGGGGTGGAGGTGGGCGTGGAGTGGTGGCGGGAACGCTATTTTCCTAACCTAGATTAGATGACACTGTATTGGCTAGAATATAAAGATTAGATGACACTGTATTGGCTAGAATATAATTTTATTATTGTCTTTTTATACATGGAATTAAAGAAAAACTTTTAAATAATCAACTATACATTTTCTACACAATGGACATTTGTTAACCTGAGTAACGCAGTCGTTGCAGAATACGTGCCCACATGGGACAACAGCGACGTGTTTTTTGTTAATTAGGCACACAGGGCACGAAGAGTGAACGCTTGCAGACTTATCGTCGGAGGTAGGAGCAATGGATGTAGAATCATTGGAGGTAGAAGCTGCAGAAACATCGGAGGTAGAAGCAGGAGTAACAGTTGAATTTCGAGTGGTAAGCCATGATGTAGAATCATTGGAGGCAGAAGCTGCAGAAACAGCGGAGGTAGAAGCAGGAGTAATAGTTGAATTTACAGTAGTAAACCGTGATGTATAATAACTGTGGTTGGAAGTTTGATAAGCATTATAGCCTGTGTAGACAGACGGTGAGGTGGTAGAAGCAGCAGCAGGAACTGAGGTAGAAGCTGCAGAGTCATCGCGTGTACCCGAGGTAGATGCATCACCGACGGGGATGTTAAAGTACTGAACAGTCGGCCATCTGTTGCAACCCGTCTGTGAAAACAGAAGAAAACATTAGCAATCAAGTAAAAGTAGACGACCGACGGTTGTAACTATGAAATCAATTTTAAAAGAAACATTAACAATCAAGTTAATTTTGCACGAAAAGATACTTACAGTGTCATCATCATCTGGAAGTTTCCCGAATCTCCTTAAAAAATGTTCCCCCACAGCCACTACTTGCCCCAGGTCGTGTCTCAATTTCCTCCATACAGCCATACTTAGTAGCCTCCTTGTCATTACGCACCTGTTGCCTGTAGTTGTATCAACATCATTTATAATAGCGACTAGTTCTCTCTGTGCTTCTTTAAAGAGAGTTTCTATAATACTTGCAGGGGGTACCCTATTAATGTCGTGCGCCTATAACAACGGAAAGAAAAACCTTTAAAACATTTGAAAAATAAATTTTATTAAACAAACACTTAAAACACATAGCTGATACTTACATAATACCCGTATCCCTGAAAATTTATGAATTCCTGCAATCGAGCTTCGACGCGCCAAGAACCATACCGAGCTGTATGTAATTCATACGGTTCAAGGACTGATTTATCTTCATTGTGATTTCTCACCCGTAGTAGTGAGGAACTAGGTCGTGAAGAGATCACCGATGGTGACCCTCGGTCGGAAGATTCGGGCGAAGCGGGGCTAAACTGAAATAATTATAAGAGATAATAAAAATTAACTACATCTGTAAAGAGAGAGAGAGAATTTAAACATATAAAAAATCAAACGTACTTCTTCTCCTAAAGGAAACTCCACTGTGGAGAGGTCCTGACCGTTCTCCTCATCCTCAAAAAATGTTGAAGAAGAAGAAGAACTATCCGAATGTAGTTGAACTTTTTTGTTCTGTACTTTTTTGTTCTGTAAAAAAAAAAAAGAAAAACATACAAAGAACTGTAAAAGTGATTCAATATAATTTGTAGTTTTAATTTAAAAATTACTTACTCGTTTAGGTGGTGTTGCCATTATAGTTCTGCGTCACATCTGGAATTACACTAACAATTAAAACTGTTCTTTAAATTTTGTATATATAAAAAGACTATAATAATAATTGGACAGGGGTAGACCCCTGTAGACAGAGCCCCAGCCATCGCCCTGTCTGGTGACGACCACTCCAATACAAAAGTGTCGTCTCCCCCAATGCAATAAAAAACAAAATCAAACATATATATTCTATACTAATTAGATGTACACTCTTTTTCGCATAAAACTCTAGACTGAAGTACTTACTCGTTCTAGACTGAGACTAAAGTACTTACTCGTTCATTGGATCATTTATATGCTTCGCTGTGAAACCTTGAGCTCAATTTTTGGGTGGGAGAGGTGGTGGTGGTGGTAATCTAACCTAATTGGTAACGACACCATCTTGATGACGTAATATGCAATCTCTAACTTATAGGGAGTAGGGCAGTAGAACAATAAGTATACAAAATTTATGAATACATATTTTATTTGCAACTATTATTTTACAAATTTTGCGACGAAGGAAAGTTCCTCCTCGGTAAAATCTAATGCTGCTGCTGCTACCCCCTCTTCGATGGGTTTTTCTGCAAAATTCCACTCTTCCTGGGAGAGTGAAACCCCCTCACTCGACATCATAGCGGTTATCGGCGCAGAGGAAGGCTCGGGTGAGTGCAGCAATTCTTCTTCTTCATCTTCTTCTATACTAGGTGTTGGTGGTGGTGGTGGTGGTGGCGGGGGAGGCGACGGTGGTGCAACGGCAGGCAAGTTTCTAATTTTAGGCCACCATAAATGACTCCACCTTTTTCTGAGCGGAGCAGAATTTGAAGATGATGCCGAAAGCCCCGATTGTGTGAGAGCCCCACGACCTCCGACGCCAAAACTATAGATAATGCAGTGAATCCGCGGGCTCTGATGTTTTCGCAGCTTTCGCGAATATCACTGAAAACAAAAAATCTCGTTAGGGAACGAAAATCAAATTGTATGTGTTTTTCAACAAATATTTCGGAATAAAAAATTTAAGAATACAGAAACAAGCAAGCCGAAGCTTTGAGAATTTAGTTCAAGTGAAGCAATGATGTGGCGACGTAACTCTAGTTGCAAAACAAAATCAGATATATTGTAAATTGATTTAGAACGGTTTATTGACAAATTTGGTACTTACCTAGACAACTGTTCAATCGCCCTCGTTAAAAAAGATTCAAACGCCTTCTGGCTTCTTGTCGTCCTCTTAGGAGTCTTACTGATTCGTCGAGGCACCATGATGTAACTGTAGACAGAGACTGAAGTACCCACTCGTTCGTTGGATCTTTTATACTGCTTCGTAGTGAAACCTTGAGTTCAATGACGCAATCTGTTGCAAGCAGCGCAAAGTGAAAGTTTCAGACACTTCTATCCGGTTGTTTCGTAAAAAAGTCAGCGAAGTTGAAAGGTATAGACACTACAGTTGTTCTCTCATTTATGCTTCTTCCCACCAATATTTACGAAATTTACAGTCTCTTAAAACACAAGTGCACAGTCTAGGCATAAAGCCTGTACGTAAACAGTAATGACAGTTGAACAACTGATCCTCCGTGAAGCGATGACAAATGTTCGTGCAGCATGTATAACCTTCAAAGTTCGTCTTATAAATGGTCAATTTCGTAGTTTTCTTCTGAGCTGTTATGCATTTACAGCGACAATACGAAAAACATCGACAGATTTTGCAAGCGATTCCGTCGACTACTGTACGGGGTGAAACGAAACACTTCAACTCGCAACAATAGGAAGCCATGGCTTCCGATCAGAAGCTTGATAGAGAATGAAAGAATACTCTGATTTCCGTCTTATTTATAATTGTCCTCTGTGTTTTCACGGGGTTGGAACCGTCACACGATTACGGTTAAGCCGTAATCCTGGCCCACATTACAATCCGGGGTGAACGGAAGGTTCACCCCTTAAGGAAGTAGCCCCAAACCATCGCTACTTCCGGTGACTACCACTCCATTACAAAAATGTAGCCTCCCAAAATATTAATTTATCAATTTTTCTACTCCTTACTCCCTTTGGTTTACGGAAGACTTAACTTCTCGCCAGTGACCTAAGAGCAGTGTCTTCAGAGTCGCTCGCCTTGTGCTCTGCGTCTAACTCGTTATTCGAATTGTCATCATCGGATTCGGCTTCGCATTTCATTTTTTTTATTCGCCCTTCGTCGCAATCGGATTCGCCTTCGCATTTCATTTTTTTATTCGCCCGCATCCTTTCTTTAAAAGCCGCGATCAATTTTTCATTTTGAGCTATCTTCTCCATTCTCGCTTCGACAGTGTCCGTCGGATCGTCCTCTAAGGGGACGTCTTCAGAGTAGTCGCTTCCGGATTGAGAAGAGCCGGAATCGTATTCAGTACTAAATGTAACTTTGATACTATCCGTATCGCTCACATCGAATACCTCCGAGCATTTTGTAAATTCATAACAATCTAAATAAACTTTTTCAATTAATTCATTATCTTTGTAGAAACGAATTGAGACACTTGCGTCAATACCCATGTTTACTCGTCAGAAGCCAGGTAGAGAATGGAGATGACAGAGTCATCTCCGTCTTATTTACGATTGTCCTCTGCGCCTAACTCGTTATTCAAATTGTCACCATCATCGGATTCGTCATCATAGTTTTCGCATTTAATTTTTTTAATCCCCCTTCGTCGCAACCTTTCGGCGGCTTCTCGCATCCAACAACAACCATTTCTCGCGTCTCTTTGATCGGAATCATCGATTATATAGAATATAGTATTCATCTCGTCTCTAAAATGAACCCTACGTTTCGAACTTGACATTATTACTCTCTCTCTCTTTCTTTTATTGCGACACTCAAGTCATTACTCGTCGAAAGTCGAGTAGAGAATGGAGAATACTCCGTCAGCTCTGGGGGTAATTGTCCTCTGCGTTATACGGGGTTGGAACCGTCGCACGGGGGAAGCCCGTGGCCCGCATTACAATCCGGAGTGAACTGAAGGTTCACCCCTTAAGGAAGTAGCCCCAACCATCGCTACTTCCGGTGACTACCACTCCATTACAAAAATGTAGCCTCCCAATATATTTTTAAATTTTGTTTTTTTTATTTTTTTTGTTTTTCTACAATTTGTTCCTTACTCACTTTGGTTTACGGAAGACTTAACTTCTCGCCAGTGACCTTATAGGTTTACGGCCGCACCATATCGTACACACTTAGGTTTACGAGGGACTTAACCCTGCGCCAGTGACCTTGTAGGTTTACGAGGGACTTAACCCTGCGCCAGTGACCTTTTAGGTTTACGAGGGACTTAACCCTGCGCCAGTGACCATTGTACATACACACGCACAGACACACACACACACACACACACACACACACACACTAAGTAAGGAATAAATTGTAAAAATATTTAGCACTTTTTAATGCGCATTTACTATCGTGTTGAAAGTGTTGTGGTAATATACATTTAATTTCTGTACAGTAGGAGTATTTTTCTTCCTCTGGCAATTCCTTCACACGAGGATGAAATTTTCTCAAAAACTGAGCTTTTTCCAATCCTTTTGTGAAAATTGTGGAGAACGGTTCGCACAAAGAACGTATAGTTTCCTCGTCATACGGGACACTACCATCATCCCATTTGAGAAGATGATAGTGCTTTTGCAAATAACACACCGATCTCCGAGCTTTAGCATTCAGTAGGTCAAATTTATAGGGTGGTTTGAAAACAACGACGCTTTCAAAGTCATCGCAAACTCTTTGACTATATATCTGTTTTCGTTATCTCGGAAACCGTGAAATTCAACCACTGCCTGCATATTTTTTAAACAGGACGATTTCATCGTACAGTTTGTCCGCTTCAGGGAGTGTGCTAGAAACGAGTTCGTCGTTGGTCAAACACTCACTGATGTAATCGCGTAAGTCACCCTCGATATAAAATAGTTCTTTAATACGACGCGTCACTAACGGAATACTGTCTACAAACAGCTCCCACTCTGTAGTGTTTAAGGGCAGCGAATGCTCCCCATCATATAGTATAACGTATCGTTTACCAAACACGCTATGCACTTTAAAATCACCAGTAGTCAATTTGAAAAGGTACTCCTCCTTAGTCGCTACAGCTGTTGTGACATTTTCAATATGAACGAGTATTTCGTTAAACAATTCGTG